>JAQYXR010000153.1:0-177389 GCA_030545055.2 Neoaliturus tenellus
GCATACTCTTTCCCTATATTTATCTTAAGGAGAATCGACATTTATTTCCCTATTTATGAGCACGTGATGAAATTTTGTTTACAAGTTTAGCTGGTCAAAATTAATATTACTAATTTGGAAATTCGCTGAGTACGCAGGCCTGCTGCGACGGGGGGTATTTTCCTATGCGCCGATCCCGTGTCTTCCCAACCAACTGGCACCCAGTTGTAGCCTGCCAGCGGAATACAACGGACAGATGGCAGCGCCGGAAATGAGTAACCCGTTGATGGTGTTAATTAAAACACATATAGGGACATTAGTGCAACACGCTACCAGCGTTTTGGCGGTGAAATTAGTTGTGTTGCATTTCATAACATGCGGGATGGTTGCGGGCGGTAGTTTTGACAATGAGAGCAAATGTAAGAGGGGCGCCGTCAACACGTATAAAAATAGTTGATTTTTCGATATTTTAACGCCACTTTCAATGCTGAATTAGTCACTTTAAGCAAAACTGCAATATTTTCTATTGCACAACACTGCAAATTCGTGTCCGAAAACGTGTGTGAGAAAAAGACTTTAAACTAAAAATTTACGATAAAACTGGTTCAATACAAAACACAGAAGCAAAGATCCGGAGTGAAGAAAGACTACGTACGTGTACGGTGTAGAATTCCAATAAAACTTTAAATGTCCGTCACATCTGAACTACCAATCATGCGAATTCGATCAATAATTAATTATCTCTCTCAAGAGGCACGTCGACAAAGGATCTCCCTAATAAGATAGAGCTTCAATAGGTCAAGGGCAATAGAATTATGGCTTTGCAATGATGGTTGTGTATCAAGTGTAAAAAGCTGACGAAAAAGGTTATTCAACCTTTAAGTTTTTAATATTTTTAATTGGTGCTGAATAAAATGGATATTTTACTTTGTGTCTGCAATCGTTATTAGGTTATTTTAACAGAAACAGATTCTGTTTTTATTTCTGAAAAAAAAAAACAAGTTATACCTAAATAATAACTTGTAAATACATAATTACTGGGTACCGTGGGCCTTACTTATAAATAAACATATGAATATAGCAAAACCGATGTTACAGAGAGGCAATTTCATAATAATAAATGGGCTATTTCATTAGGACAGTTCAAACTTGTTTTAACAAGTTATAAATGTATTATATGTCATGTTTTATTGGTTTTTACGGTCAAAGGACAGCCATAATTTCTTAGTAGAGTTCTCATCAGGTGAATCCTAGGGTATATTGGCTCCAATATTCATTGTAAGTTAGGTTTTCTTGTGCACCGACGTATTTCTTCACTGTTGGACCTTGATCAAATATGATTTTTCGACATTCGAAAGTGAATACTTCTTTTTTAATTGATCTCATTATAGTCCCCCGTTTACAGCAATGTTCAGTAACGATAAAACGTTGGGCGAAGAGAGCTCAATCTAGCTCGACTACCTCAACCAAATAGACCTGTAAACGGCGACTGCGGCGATCAGACTTGACAAGACGTTGCAGCAATTGATCGTTTGATCCTCGCTCGTTACCGACGATGCGGTCGTGATCGGGACCGACCCTGGCGAGTGTCGTGACTGTCGGTCCGCAGGCATCGGTCAACAATGCAGTCGTGCCGCCGTAACAGCCGACAACCGACGGGGAAATTGATTTGGGTCATTCTCAACCGCGAGACCGGCGGAGAGAGTGAACTATGTAACCACTGGGAACCAGCGATGGGGGCGGCTGTGGAACGCTGGAAAATGTTGAATTAAAAGAAATAGTGTGAACATACGGACATCAGGAAAGATAAACTCTGTGAACTATATAGTGTAGCCTATTCTTGCGTCAGTAAACTCACTCGAAAATTAACTTCGATTTATATGGGGAAATTAACATGAACTGTGGTATAGTCATAATTAAATTCTAGTGTCATAGCTGTTAGGCGGCAAGCTTCGCAATGCCAATTCAAGGATTTGTTTACGATTCTGGTGAGGTAGTTTGCTACGCTCACTCACCCACAGGTTTCTTGAGTCAATGAGAGCTTTGCCTTTTGCAGATATTTTAATGAAAATAAATTATACAATTATTGTTCTTAGATTACTTTAAACAGTACCAGGTTAACCGAGCCTTGCTCGTTGGTTTTAATTCACTTTGTTATAGTTCATGGTAATCAAGCTATTAAATCTACACCAGACTAGATAACAAGTAACAGCTGTTAAAAAAAAACAGCTTAAAATTAAAGTCCCTTTATTTTTGTTTACTTTTAGTTGTTATTTCGTTACTAAAATATCAACCCATAAGACCAAAGTTAAAAATTACGATTTTCAAACTTAAGAGTCTTCATCACCCCTGCAAAAAACGTCGAAAACATGCGTTCGTAGTCCCCTGTTTCGGACGACATTTTTGAACCGATTTTATTGACAGTGGTCTTAAACTGTTCAGAAAGAGTGCCCGCGTGTCTCTATTACCTCATAATAATAAAAAACGTACATTGAGGTACCTAAAAATACAGTTAAAAAAGGGAAAAATTACTTGATTTTCAACAATTTTTTAAAGTAATTTTAAGAAACCATATCGATTTAACGAGGTACAAGAGACACACAGGCACTCTTTCTGAACAGTTTAAGGCCACTCTCATTCAAATCGGTTAAAAAATGCGGTCCGAAACAGGGGACTACGAACGCATGTTTTGAGCAAAAACGGGGTCTGCGAATTTGCCCGTTCGAGGCGCTACTAGCCTTTTCGCAAACGTCGTCTTTCTCACTAACACAAGCACACACACACAAACATTATCGCATTATAAATCACTAAGTGATGTTGTGGGACACATTCCTGGTATTTATTTGAATGCTTCTTTATCCATCTAAATTACTCGTACAATTCAATTTTAGAACACGTGTGTTTATACATCCAGCACAATGGTTCATTGGCGATAGTTTTTTTTTTTTTTTTTTTTTTTTTTATGTACTCAAGACGAGCAGTACATTATTTGCACTATAATGGTTTTTACAGTACATAATACAGACAATTAGTAATGTGTAAGTGTATTTTCAACCCATCACAGATGAGATTCAAAGCCTAAACCGTTCATAAATTTTTCTAATGACAGTGTTTACAAATACTGTAACACCGAAAGTGCGCGAAATACGATTCCGCTTGATACCACCTGAAGCGAAGGAAATTCCTTTTTATAAGGCCGGCGACACACTACCGGACTTTCCATCGGACCGTAGTAGTGGGGTTTGGTTACTTTCAAAACGGAAGTCGTGCCAATTGCCAGCCGCTGCCGGCCAGCTGCCATCGGCCAGCTGCCAAATCAGTCGCTGCCGCCATATGCCATGCCATATAGCTTCAGGTGGGGAGAGGCTAAATCAAATGAAGGGGTGGAGAAGGGGTGAGGAGATGGTGTTAAGTTTTGAAGTAGGAGTTAGTGTATAAAGGAGAGGGGATAATTGCTTCAAGGTCATATGGAGGGGGTTTTAAAAAAGACTGAACTCTAAGAGTTCAGTTTATCGGTGATCATCATACAGGTCAGTCGAAACCGACAAGGGATTGAAGAATAGCTTCTACATCATTTATTGTTGTAGAAGATACATCTGGAACTTGTACAGGGTTCTGAGGAGTTGTTGAAGTTGAATTTCTAGAAGGATTTTCCCTTGGATGAGTTGTTGATGATATTTCATGAACTTGAACATTTTCTTGGTTGGTTTCCATTATTATTGTAGTGTGAATTAGAGTGGAGATGTTGTTAGCTGAAGAGCATAGAAGATAATGAAGTAGGAATTATTGTCGGGGCCCTTATATAGGGAATGGTGGGGGTAAAATAAAAAAACTTGTTGAACACAGTCGATAGGTGTAACAAGTTCTAAGTTATTTAAGTGTAACATAGAACGTAAAATGTCGTAAATAACACTATCATCAACATTAACCTGAGAAGTTGTTGAACAGTATAATGGGTTAAAACTGTACTTCTTCCTAACTCTATTTAAATTAGTTTTACACTTTGAAATTGAAGGTTTAGAAGTACTTCGTAATATGTGTTGTGTTCGCAAAAGCTTTAATTTTAAACATTGTGCAGTCATTATAATCGATGTGTTAAGTTCAGAAGTTAAAAGAAGACTGAGATATAAAATGAAGTGTAAAAGAAATTGAAACAGAAAGCCAGAGTAGTAATTTTATAGGTTAGAATTTACAAAGGCTATTTTATGGATAATTCTAACCTCAAACCTAGTAAGTGAAGTAGTCATAACATAAAACTAACGAGAGATGATGACCGAGCGGATGCGAGGCAATGAATGTTTGTAGCGAAATAAACTACCCACCTTTATAGAGGCAATAACTCCAGCCACATGGCGGCAGATGGCAAGCAAATGACTGGTTGACCGACTTTCACTTGAGTAGTAAGAGAAGTAGGGTTCTGTGTCTATCCCTACTCCTTGGGGTCAATGACCGACCGGAAAGGTCAATGACCCCCCCCCCCCCCGAAAAAATGGAGCCCCCCCCCCCCCCGAAAAAATGGAGCCCCCCCCCCCTTCCTTTACTCTTTCCCCCACTCCTTCCCCCACTCTTCCAGGTCAATGGCCGGTCACCACCGGTTGTTGACTTTATGTGGTGAAACCAGACTAAATATGGCAGCTGCCATGGATAATTCTAACCTCAAACCTGCTGCGCATGCAACGAGTTCTCCGGATCGGAATAGTGACTATGCTATTGCGCATGCGCCTAGTCCTGTATTACTCACTTTAGCGCTACTGCACATGGATAATTCTAACCTCAAACCTTGGTTTTGCGTTGCTGTGCATATGCTGCTCCCCACTCCTTTGCCTTCCTTTTACACTGCTGCGAATTGGACTGGATTGAACACTGTACTGGAGTGAAACAACTTCCCCCACTCCTTGAAAACCCGAGGAGCGATAGGAGCTATATCTTTGCTTCAGTCGCCAACAAACTTTCATAGCGAAAGGTTGTTGGCGACTCAGCAAGAAGTTTCAAATATATAGTAGGCCTATATATAATTTGAACTTCTTCTACTATGGTTGCGTTTTTAATGCAATGTGGTATGTGTGTGTGTGTTAGTTGTAGGTTTAGTTGTAAGGTGTATTAATTAAGAAATAATTTGCGCATTGCGATGTTAGTTATAAGTTGGGTTTAGCATTAAGGTGTATTAATTTTTAAGAATAATGATGGTATTTAGCATTAAGGTGTATTAATTTTAAGAATAATGATGGTATTTGGTTGTGTTGAATTATTTGGTTTTTAATAATGATGTGTTGGTACTACTAATTTATGTTTGTTTTTGTGCATTTGTTTTGCCTTACAGCTAGATGTTAGGGGGTAGATTAACTGTAAATTCAGAAGTTCAGTTGAACTTCATTTAAAATGGGTGGGACATCCGCAAGTCGGACTTTTTTTTGCATTTTGTTTAGGAATATGATGGGTGGGGTTAGTTTGGGTGGGGTTAGAGTTGCGTTTCTGCATTAGGTGTTCCAGTTTCCCTTGGAATTCATGGTTACGGTAGACCCGGACCGGACCGTTACGGTAGACCCGGACGGTCCAAACAAAATTGCGTCGATGTCCCTTGCAGAACGTAACTAGTGGGTTGGGAGTGGGAACCGTTAGGCAAACAGGGTGGTGGGAACAGTATTACTGTTCCCATCACCTTGGATCATTATAAATCTTGAATGACCTTGACCCACTTTTGGAAGGGTCAATGACCCCCCCCCCCCCCCGAAAAAATGGAGCCCCCCCCCCCGAAAAAATGGAGCCCCCCCCCCGAAAAAATGGAGCCCCCCCCCCCGAAAAAATGGAGCCCCCCCCCCCTTTCCCCCACCACTCCTTCCCCCACCAGTCCTTCCCCCACCTCCCGGGCCAATGACCGGTCATGACCGGCTGCTAACCCCTCTCATTTGCATACCGTTATAAAAGACGCGTTGGCCGGGGCTAGTGTTTCATTCCGATTCCAGACGTTAGGCTGTGAACTTGGAGTTATAACGATGTCTTCTGTGCCTACTTACTACTTCTACTACTTCTACCACTTCAACTTTTACTTCGGCTTCGACTTCGACTTCGATTTCTACGGCTGTTACTGCATCAAACAAAACTCTTCGCTTGAAAAACTGTCCGGATTGGTATAAGAAGAAGCTTTCATCTGAACCTTCAACTTCTGGAGCTATTCTTCTGCCAACCAACTCTTCTAGACTTCGCAGTATTTTTTCACCACCTTCACCTTCGCCTTCAAACGACTCCGCACCACCATCAACTATGATGCCGCCACCGCAGAAGCCAGTTCCCCGTCTTAATACTCCTTCCATTGAAACTATTGTTCATCACCTTAGTACACCCATTATCCCACTATCACCATTGCCTCCTACCCCACCACTTGCTACAGTTGAAGACCATACCTATCACAAAACTAATTCCTCTAAACCAGTTCCTAAACCTGCCCTTAAACCTGCCCCTAAACTTGCTCCTAAACCTGCTCCTTCAGAGCAATTTCGATCATTACAAGAAGAGCGTCGTAGGGCATTTAGCCGTCCCACTACTTGCCCTGAAATGCTTATTAAGGGAATTAAGAAAGGATCAGCTTGTGGGAGGAAATGTGTTAAAAATGAAAGTTTTTGCCGTGTACATATCGTGAAACATATTTCTGAACCACAACTGACAGAAACCCCCACCGTTGAAGACAATCCTAAAATAATATCCGTCAGAGGAGAGAGGCTTAAGAAAGGTTTGAAATATTTTTTTCTAAGTGTTGTTGACCACCAACACATTTTGGCAAAATGTAACGGCTTAAAATATAAAATTAGAGTTTGTGAGAATTTGTGTAAAGAGAAGAGATTTAACACTTTAGATTCTCAAGACTTTCTCCTCAGGGATAAAAAGGATTGTATTACAAGGTGGGGGCGTAAACAGTAAATTCACTTAGTTTTTTCCAAATTGTTGCTAAAAAAAAATAATGGGGGAGAAACACAACGCGTTATAGCGTTGTGTTTCTCCCACATTATTTTTTAACACTCTAAGTCTCGTGACCTACTTTCATGTGAGTAGTGAGTAAAGGATGGTTCTGTGTTTGTCTGCATTCCTTCGGGTCAATGACCGGACCTGAAAGGTCAATGACCCCCCCCCCCCCCGAAAAAATGGAGCCCCCCCCCCCCGAAAAAATGGAGCCCCCCCCCCCCTTTCCCCCACCACTCCTTCCCCTACCATTCTTTCCCCTACCACTCCTCTGGGTGAATGGCCGGTCATGACCGGTTGTCTACCTACATCTAACCGTTATACTAGCTACTCCAGAGTCTTCATTCCAATCCGTGAGACCACTGCTGCAACATGCCTACTCTATTAGAATTATGTTTGCGACAGATAGTTTCAAATATAGTGTTGGCGGAACTTGCATTTGAAGATGGAAACCTGCCACTAACACTACGTCAAGAAGTGTATTCTTTTTATAGGGAAAATTTTGGACTTTTTCATTATCTTCAGTATAAATTTATGGATGGAACAAATATGTGTCCAGAATGTGGTTCGGCTGCAATAGGAAATGGATTATTGGATTTTACAATAGATGGTGGAATTTATGAATACAAATGTTACTTGTCATACAAGTTTATCATCCCAGAAGAAGAAAAATGTGATATTTGTGCAATTAATTTGTACAAGTTTACACAAGCCGATCCTGCTGAAATCCATTTGGAAAACAACATTGAAGTCCCTTATTTTTTTATGCCTTAAGCTCCATAGCAGTCCACCAAACCCAGCCAAACGGCCCTTTTCAGGGCCACCTAAGACTTAAATTTAGGGATGTAAGCTATTTAGCTTACATGCGACTTAGCAGAAATAAGTTCTGGTACATGGCTAGTTTGATTCGTGTAGTAGTAAGCAAAGGAGGGTTCTGTGTCCATCCCCACTCCTTAGGGTCAATGACCGGACCTGAAAGGTCAATGACCCCCCCCCCCGAAAAAATGGAGCCCCCCCCCCCCGAAAAAATGGAGCCCCCCCCCCCCACTCCTTCCCCCACCTCCCGGGCCAATGACCGGTCATGGCCGGCTGCTAACCCCTCTCATTTGCATACCGTTATAAAAGACGCGCCGGCTATGGCTAGTGTTTCATTCTGGTTTCTTCCACCATTCTCGTTGCTTCGCCGCTCTTGTTGCTTTGTTCCTGCCAGTTTTAATATCTTTATTTTTAAAATGCTTCCTTACTTTAATGAAAATTTTAATCCTTCAGAAAATGCAGATGTTTTTCAACCACCTGAAGATGGTTTCCAACATCATGAAGAAAATGCTTTCCAAGAACATGAAGAAGATGTGATAGAAGACATGGATAATAGCAGTGAAGATGAAAGTGAAGATGACAGTGAAGATGAAATTGAAATTAATGAACAATTCAAAGTATATTTTATAGAAACACAATTCCCTTTTGATGTAGTTGAAAGATTTATTTTTGAAGCACATAGATGGCTAAATTTAGGATTCAACATTATAATTGGTTCACCTATTGTCTACAATAACAGTAACTTCTTCCTTGTAACTCCAAATGATCGAGAACAAATTCTTACTTGGCAGGACGATGTGATGAGATCATACGAACTGAACATTGGTGTTGGGTACTTTGTTGCAAGAGTGGCTTAATAACCACATTACCCTTCCCCCACCTCCACCCTATCCCTTCCCAATCCTTATTCCTTCCCCCTCCCCATATTTAAAATTTATAAAAGTGGGGCTATGAACCTTCAGGTTTCTAGTCTGTACTCGCACTTTGTGCCGTGAAGTACATCTCTTGTATTTTTTTCTCCACCTTTTAAAATATTATTTATTTGAAAAAATGCCTCCTAATGTGAATTACCATTTTAATTCTTCCGAAATTTCCGATGTTTTTGTACAACCTGAAGACATTTTAAATAATGATAGTGAGAGTGAGAGTGAAGAAGATGATGATTATAGTGTTGAACTTAGTGAAGAACGTAAAGTTATAGCAATTGATCCACAATTTCCATTTGATACAATAGAAAACTTTTTGGTTGAAGCTAATAAATGGTTAAATTTAGGATGTTATATACGAATTGACTCTTTTATATTGTATGGTGATAGTCATTCTTTCCTTGTCACACCAAATGACAGAGACCGCATGTTGCAGTGGGCACAATCTATGATGGAGTGCTATGAACAAGGTGTGGACACTGGTGGCTATTTTCTTGCACAAGTAGTGTAATAAGAAAATTACTTTTCCCCCCACCCTATACCCTATCCCTTCCCAATCCTTATTCCTTCCCCCTCCCCATTTTTAAAATTGATGAAAAGGCAGGCTATGAACGTCCAAGTTTCTAGTCTGTACCCACACCTTGTAGCATCAAGATGCTTACCAGACTTGATGGTTTTATAGCCAATGATATTAATATATGGAGTTTAATAACAAACTTACGGATAAAAATTGAAGAAAAAATTATGGGAAATAATGAGCTAGGAGTTATTGTTTTTGTTTCAGTAGTAGAACATTTTGAAATTTTGTATAGTATAAAAGTAACAATTAACAATATTAATGAACTATTTCCTTGGACAATATTTATTCGCAATAAAATTGAAGAGCAGAAAATTATAGTAGATGTGACAGCAATGAAATATAACCTAGATAGAGAAGAATAGATACTAACCCCCTTCCTATTCCTTTGTTTTGCAAAAATAGTGGGGGTAGGAGTATATATAAGACTAAGTAAGCGATACATAGTTTGTTATTTGAAGTAAAAGAAGTAGTAAAGAAACATGTTGTCTAGAGATACTCCATTTATTAATTATTCTCAAGTTAAAGATGTTTTTGAAAGCACAAATGAAATACAGGAAGAAAACATAGAAGAAACTTATGACGAAACTGATAATGATTCTATGATGGAAGAGGAAGAAATGGTACAGATTGAACAAGAACTATTTGAAGAAATGATAAATGATAGTGATGAAGATATAATTAAGGAAGCTATTGAAATATTTATATTGGATTCATCATTGGAATCACCCATATCACCTTTACTGTCTTCTGAATCTGAATCTGAATTGGACTAAGGTACCCCCACTATTTTGAAGAAGTAGTGGAGGGAAAATATCCCCACCACAAGTTAAAAGTTGGTGGGGGAATGTTTATAAATGTGTTAAATATTTGTGCAGGAGATCAGTCTTAAAGAGACTAGTGACCGAAGATGTTTCGTAAAATACCTTTTGATCCTTCATACTACAATCTGTTTGATATACATCGTTTTCCAGACATTGAGGAGAAATTGTACAAGAAATTTTGTTCTCTACTGGATAAACCACAAAAACTACCACCTAATACTTTTACCTACAAGCTACCTATCATGGACAAGGACGATGTAAGCAAAATACCATTGGTTCAAGTCAAATTTTTGGAAGAAAAAATTCTTGTTTGTGTTAGGGAAGTATTTCACAATGATTATTCAAAAAAATTGGCTTTCAACTTTATTCAAGAACATGCGGGATCTGAAAGAGAACAGTATCCCGAACCATATTACAAATATCTTTTCGAGAATGGAGCGAGTGTAACTGTAGAAATAACCATTACATTAGTATAACTCTCCCCACCACTGACGTCTCCCCACCATTGGCATCTCCCCACTACTGACTTAAATTTGGTGGGGGAATGTGGATAAATGTGTTGACTATCTGTGTAGAAGCTTACTCTTCGAGAAATTGTTGATCAAAATGTTTCATCATGTACCTTGTGATCCGACTTCTTCCTTCAGGGAAAAACAAAGATTAAAACGACTAGAAAAAGAAAGACAAGACCGAGAAGATATGAAGATGGAATTTAATAGACTACAATTTCAAATACCAGGAATTGAACTTGGAGCACCAAGATTGAAAACTCTCCACTGGGCTGGAAGTTATATCAAATTTTTGAAAGTACAAGTTGAAGCAAGAGATCTAAAATTGAAAACATTAGAAATGGAAAATCGAGAATTGAAGAAATTAATATCACACATGTCTGGTAATACAACTGTTCAAGAAGGTGAAGAAGAAGGAAAAGAAATTTTAGGAATCTAAATTATCAGCACCCCTTTTAGAGAATAGGGAATAGATCACTTTGTGGTAATGTAATAACATGCCGCTTAGTGATCTATTCCCAGTTCTCGCTTAATATCCGATGACCTTGACCTACATAAAAGTGGTGGGGGTAAGAGCATATAAAGAGATAGTTATGGATATAACTTTCAGTACAAGTCTAACACTATGGACAGCTTGTTAGTTTTGTGTTTACAACAAATTATCAATAATGGGTTTCTTTACCGTTATATAATAACATCAAATAAATGTGAAATACCTCAACCAATTCGTGAAATGGTCATGAAATTTAAGAAGGACAATAGTGGATTTGGTATTTATCTTGCTTTTATTTTTGAAGATGGAACAAAAATGTGTCATGATTGTGGAAAAGCATCTGTTTTACACTTTGAACAATTTGAAGATGATGGAGGTAAATTAGTTCACCTTGTAAAAGGCCAAGTGATGAAATTTGAAACAGTCAAGAAAAAATGTAACATTTGTGCACAAAACTTGTTTGAATTTATTAAGTATAGTGCATTAAAATCATGATATCCCTTCTACATATGAAGAAGGTGGGGAAGAAAAAGAGTGGGGATTATAAAGTGGTGGGAGAACTTGTATAAATGTAGGCTGTTTGAAGAGACTTTTAATATTGTTGCAGCATTTGTTGAAACAACATGCAGTTCGAAATTTGCCATTTTAAAATTAAATATGAAGATTGGAGCTCTGTTGCAGGATTTGTCAAGTCTAAAGAAGAAAATCAAAAGTTGCTAAATGTACATTGCTATATTCACAATGAAGAAAGTCATGACAAAATAATGGCATATTTAAACACACCTAATGTAACATCAGAAAGCTCTGCATTTATAAAATATTTAAAAGAAGAAGATTTGGATGTGACCCTAGAAGTTTGGTATCTAATTTAAATTATTGTGGTGGGGGGAAATGTAGAAGTTATTGGTGGGGGAAATGAGATAAAACCAGCAAAATTGTAGAACAGAATTCACTCTATACAACGATGGAGCATCCTTCCACAACAACCTGTATTGGCATCTGTGGATTGGCATCAAAATTATCAACTAAATACTTCAAGTTCAAATTGTTATGAAAATCATCAGCCTAGCACTTCAAATTCAAATTGGTATGAAAATCAGCTGCCTAGTACTTCAAGTTCAATTTGGTATGAAAATCAGCAACCGGCCACTTCAAGTATAAATTGTTATGGAAATCAGCAAACTATTACTTCAACACAAAATTTCTATGAAAATCAACAGCCGACAACATCAACTAATTTTTGTACATCAGTATTTAAAGTATCAAAACCCCATTTGGAGTGTAATAAGTTAATATCAGCTCAATCAGGAAGAATCAGGAAAAACACATACATGAGAGAAAGGTGCAAGAGAGAAAGGATAGAATTTACAAAATTACAGTTAACAGTTCCCTCTATTAAAGTGGGATGTACTAGAATACAAACTTTGCAAGCAACCAATGCATATTTGTTGGAATTGTTAGAAAAAATTGAAAAGTTGGAGAAGAAGAATGAACATTGTAAGAAGTAAACACTCATTCCCCCCAAGAAAAACAAAAAAAAATAATAAAATAGTAAAATGAAAAAAAAGTAGATGTAGAATAGAGAGCGAGGAATAGATCACTTTGTGGTAATGGACTAACATGCCACTTAGTGCTCTATTCCTCGTTCTCGCGTTATATTGGATGACCTTGACCTACATTAGTAGGGTGGGGGAAATTGAAAATGGTGGGGGAAAGTGTATAAAGGAGAAGCCTACTGTAGAGGAATCACTCTGAAAGTAAACTTGTCAGAAGTATGGACCTTGACCACAAGCAAAGGAGAAGATAGAAAACAAAGATTTCGAGAAATGGCTAAAGTAAGAGAGTCAAGAATAAGGTTGAGATTTTACAAACTACAGAGATTGATTCCTGGTGTTAAGTTAGGAGAAATAAGATCAAGAACGGTAGACATGGCGGCTGATTACATCAGTTACTTACAATCGGAATTAATGATAAAGGAAGCAAGAATAGAAGAGCTGGAGCACAAGATAAAACAACATATTGAAACATCGTACAATGAACCTATAAATTGTGTAATAAAAGAAGAAGATGTAAAAGACTTAAATTAAACAAAAAAATGAATTTGGACTTTGGTTATTGATTGGACACTTCTTAGAGAATGGGGAATAGATCACTTTGTAGTAATGAATCATCATGCTGCTTAGTGATCTATTCCCAGTTCTCGCTTAATCAAAAATGACCTTGACATACTTAGCAAAATATCATATAAGCCGGATCAAAAACAGTTATTCCTCATTTACTGGAAATGGCTCCTGTAGACAACACCGATTATCCAAGGAAATCTATGATTGAAATATTGTATAAAATTCAATTAGAGGATTTCAAATATGGAAGAAGATGAAAATATAGCGAAACTTCAGAAGTAGAAACTCATAAATGATATGGATGTGGATGTAACAACATCAGAAGAAGAAAATGCCAATGATGTGGAGAATGAAAATTTGGATATGGATGTAGTAATATCAGAGTCTTCGTCATCATTTGAATATGAAGAAATACATATTGAAACTCCAATTCATATAGAGAATATTAATGAAGAATCTGTTAGTAGAAGATTAATATTTTGTCCAAGACGTTTGTTTTCTTCTGAAAGTGAAGAAGAAGAAGATGAAATAGTAGTGGGGGAACTATTATAAAAGAAGGAAAGGGAGAGCTCATTTCATTTATTGGCGAAATTTTGAAGAGTGAACACCACCAAACATGTATCATTGCGATAAATGTTTGGAATCGTTTAATGATGATATTCTGTTAGAAATACATAAGGAACTAATTCACAACAACATAGAAGAACAAGAAGAACAAGAAGAACAAAATGAAATAACAGCAAGACCTACAACAACTTTACCAAATTTACAAGTATCAGCTTTACCCGGAAAGGTAGTAATGCATCATAAGATTCAAAATGAAGATTTAAACTTAGAAGAATTTATTAGAGAAGCAAAACCAATCATCAGTAGAACTTTAAAAGAAGAATTAAAAAGATTGAATTTTCTCAAATTTGGATTACTACTAGAAGCTATGTTTATAAATGTACAAGAAGAATTATCACCAAGAGGATTTATAACTAAAAATCAAACTATCATAGGAAGTTCAGACATTGATTCAATAGTTGAAAAATGTATAGAAGAAATATTAACTAAAATTCAGGAACATGAAGGACGAGGATCAGGGTGGAGTCTTATAAGTATTGAAGGATTAAATATAAGAGTTCATAAACATGGATATGGACTAATGGGATCTAGTTATATTCGTTTACCAAAAATAATTGAAGATACAAGATCATGTGTTAATGTGAAAAATCAAGATAACGAATGTTTTAGATATGCGATGACATGTAAATTTGTACCAAATCATTGTAATGAACCAAACCAGCACTATGAAAATCAAAGATATAGATATAACTTTCAAGGAATTAGTTATCCTGTATCACTAAAAGATATATCAAAATTTGAGAAGAAAAATCCCGGCACATCTATTAATGTTTTTGGATTAGATAGTTCAAATAAAGTTTATCCTTTACGTATTGCTAAAGAAGAACTAGCAGATCATACAGATTTACTACTACTAACACAAGGAGATGTATCTCATTATGTGTATATAAAGAAATTTGACTCTCTTGTTAATAAACAACTTTCAAAAAATCGAAACAAAAAGCTGATCTGCAAAAGATGTTTTAATTTCCAACGAGAAGGAAGACAAGGAATGGAATGGTTACAAGAGCACAAAAGATTATGTAACAATAATTATGAAGCAAAAATTATTTTACCTTCAGAAAGCAGAGCATTTATTACATTTCAAAAAGTTCATCATCAATATCGTATCCCTATAGTTGTATATGCTGATTTTGAATCAACACTAATTCCTATAGAAGATGAAAATTGTGAAGCTAGAAAAAGTGTCAAATATCAAATGCATAAACCAAATAGTTTTTGTTTAATGGTTAAATCAACATTATCAGAAGAACATTTAAACCAATATGGATTAACTTCAGAACCTCTAGTATATCGTGGTGAAAATGTGGTAACAATATTTTTTGACCATTTATATTTAATAGCTGAAAATGTACAAAGATTATATACAAATATTATACCAATGAAACCGATGGAGGAAGAAGAGGAAATTCAACATGAAAATGCAACTCATTGTTTCTTATGTAAAAATGAATTTACTATTGACAATTATAAAGTTAAAGATCATGACCACCTTACAGGTTATTACAGGGGTGCTGCTTGTAATAAATGTAATTTGAGCTATCGTTTACCACTATTTATTCCTGTGGTTCTCCATAACCTCAGTGGGTATGATGCTCATTTTATAATACCTGAATTAGGAAGAGACGATGGTTCGATAGATGTATTGGCTGAAACTTCAGAAAAATTTATAAGTTTTTCTAAAACAGTTGGAAATGTCAAATTAAGATTTTTAGACTCCTACCGATTTATGCCGTCGAGTTTGTCTAAACTTTCTGAAAATTTAAGGAAACAAGATTTTATTGAAACAAAAAAGATTGTAAGTAACGACAAACTGGATCTCGTACTTCGGAAAGGTGTTTTCCCATATGATTATATAGACAGTTTAGAAAAGTTTAATGAAACATCACTTCCGCCAAAAGAAGAATTTAAAAGTAAACTATACGACATGGACATATCTCAAGAGGATTATGATCATGCATGTAAAGTATGGAATGAATTAGGATTTACAACATTGGGAGAATATTCAGATTTTTATGTTAAATTAGATGTAACTTTATTATGTGATATAATGGAAGAATTTAGAAATACATGTTTTGCAGCATATGGATTGGACCCTCTTCATTCATACACTTCACCTGGACTAGCATGGCAAGCCATGTTGAAAGAAACAAATTGTAAATTACAACTTCTTACTGATATAGATATGGTTTTAATGTTAGAATCAGGAGTTCGAGGGGGATTGACACAAAGTGTAACCAGACATGTTAAGGCTAATAATAAGTATCTGCCCGATTATGATGCATCAAAACCAACAACATTTCTAGGTTATTTCGATGCAAATAACTTATACGGATGGGCAATGTCAAATCCCCTTCCATATGATAATTTTAAATGGATAGATCCAGAATCAATTGGAAACATAATGGATATACCAAAGCATGGTGAAACTGGTTACATTTTTGACGTCGATTTTGAATATCCTGAACATCTTCATGATCATCATTACGATTTACCACTTCTTCCAAAGACTGAAATTTCCCCTACTGGAAGATGGCCAAAATTATTAATGACTTTAAACAATAAGTCTAGGTATGTTGGACATTATTGGATGATACAACAGGCTTTAGACTTGGGATTAAAAATTACAAAAATTAATCGAATACTACAATTCTCTCAATCTTGTTGGCTGAAACCGTACATCGACAACAACACAAGAAGAAGAGCTGCTGCTACATCAAGTTTTCAAAAAGATTTTTTCAAACTGATGAACAATGCAATATTTGGCAAAACTTTAGAAAACAAAAGGAAACATAAGAATATCAAATTAGTAACTGATCCAGTAAAATTACAGAAACTAGTGCAACAACCAAACTTTGGTTCATCGGTAATTATAAATGAAAATCTTGTCGTCATTTCTATGAACAAAAAATCAGTTGTATTGGATCGTCCTTTATATCTTGGAATGTCAATATTGGATATTTCTAAAACACACATGTACGAGTTTCATTATAAGAAGATGGTTAATTATTATGGAAGAGATAACATTGGTATTGTATATATGGATACGGATGCACTTATTTACTGGATTAAAACAAATGACATGTATGAGGATTTACGGACCTTTGTATATAAAGATGATTTTGATTTTTCCGATTATCCTAAGGACCATCCAAATTACGACTATGACAAAAACAAAAAAGTATTGGGAAAATTTAAAGATGAAACAAATGGTGTGCCGATGATGGAAATTGTAGCATTAATGTCTAAACTCTATTAAATAAAATAAATAAATAAATAAATAAGAATTTTATTGTCGTTAAGCATATACATGGCAATAGACAAAGTCAGACATATGATATGGATCAGTGCGAAACATACAGCATTTACAGATCATTACATTCAAAAAATTCCTGGATGGAATAAAATGGAATGTTAACCAAAAGGCTATACAATCTATGTTTGAATAAATCAAATGGTAGTGCTTTTAATTCAGGAAGGAGTTTGTTGTACATTTTCAAGCCTAAGACTTTGTAACTATTTTGAGATTTTGTCAATCTGGTGAAAGGTATCTCAATACATTTTCTATTCCTTGTACTATAACTATGAATATCTTTTCTTAATACATGAGTGGATAAGTTGTTCTTAGTAAATAAAAGTACATGAAAAATATATAGATTTATGACAGTTAAACATTGAAATTTTTTAAAAAGAGGTTTGCAATGGTCTAATTTGTGGGCATCCAACATTATTCTAATGACTTTCTTTTGAAGTAGCAAAATCCTTTCAATATGACTACTGTTACCCCAGAGTAAGATGCCGTAAGCGATAATACTCTGGAAAAAAGCAAAATAAGCAGATCTAACATAGTTACCAGGAACACAACTTTTTAAACTTTTAAGCAAAAATATTACTCTAGACAGCTTGCCGGAGATGTACGTAATATGAGATTCCCATGACAAATTATGATCGATGTAGACCCCCAAAAACTTTACACTTTCTACAGTGACTGGTTCCGGGAAATCCCTAAGACTAAAAAATATATCTTGAGTTTTACTTTCATTCATTAAAAACCCGTTTGCTTGAAACCACGTTGATACCTCTGAGAGGGTAGTTTGTGTTAAGTTCTGGAGAATTTTAAAATCGGAGCTACTATGGAAAAAAGTTGTGTCATCAGCATAAAGTATTGTGTGACTGTTAACAGCAAAAGGAAGATCATTAATCATCAAAGTAAACAATAATGGCCCCAAAACAGAACCCTGCGGTACCCCATATTTAATATTGGCTATGTCTGATCTTTCCTTACCGACACAAACGACTTGTTGGCGATTTTCGAGAAAAGATTTTATCAAGTCTGTAGCCGCCCCATGAAAGCCATAATAAACCAACTTATCGAGTAATATTGAATGATCGACAACATCAAACGCTCTACTCAAGTCGCAAAATGTTGCCTGGGCAAAGTGTTTAGATTCAAAAGACTGAAATACCCCGTTAATTAAAGATTCAATGGCATCCACGGTAGATCTGCACTTTCTAAAACCAAATTGTTGACCACAAATTATACCAAAACTTTCAAGATAGCTTGACATCTGTTTATACATAACAGTTTCTAAAACTTTTGAAAAGACAGGGGTCAAAGAGATTGGCCTATAACTAGCAGGAGATGTTTTCTCCCCCTTCTTAAAAATAGGAACAACCCTAGACAGTTTTAGCACATTTGGAAACTCCCCTTCCCCTAAGCACCTGTTAATACAATATGTCAGTGGTTCAATAATGCTGTCGATGATAAATTTTAATAGATTACATGAAAAGTCATATACATCGGTACTATCAGAGGGCTTAAATCTATTAATAATACTTAAAACTTCATCAGTTGTTACCTCTTGAAAATTAAACCTGCTCATATCAGTTTGACATGGACTATAGTTTTTATTCAGAAAGGAAGAAGCAGTTTCATTAGGTTGACAGATGTTATCAACTATTTCCTCTACAGATTTAACACAAAAGGCATTAAATTCATTCGGAGAGACCCCAACAACGTCCTTTGAAGAATTCTTCGCAACACCATTAATTATTTTCCAAGCACCTTTACATTTATTTTTTGATTTCTCTATCTTATCCACATTATATGAATACTTAGCTTTGTTGATAGCACACTGATATTCTTTTTTGGCTTTAACATAAAGTAATCTGGACATTTCACTTTTGTTTATTCTATATATATCTAACAAAGACATTAATTTATTTTTCATCTCAGCTAAATCAGGTGTATACCAATCCTTTCCCTGGGTTTTACCAGAACGGCAACGCTTTTTACTATTTAATTTAGAACCAGGCCTAACGTTACATGTTTTCTTAGGAACATACATATTAAAATTACTAAAACAAATGTTGAAAAACCTTTCAAAAGTCTCATTGGCTGATTTATGACTACTAGAGTTATAAAAAATGGACCAGTTTTCATTTAAAAGAGCACTCTTAAAACTAGACAACTTGTAATTGTCCACTGGCCTAGACTCAACTTTTCTTACAGCATCCATCAGATTTTCACATTTTACATGTTTAACCTCCAACTTGACCAAGTCATGGTCAGAGAAAGGAAAAACATCTACATCAGATGAATAGAGTGACATATCAATGTTAGTGAAAATGTTGTCAAGACATGCCTGGCCCCTAGTGGGCTTAGTATTAGTAAAATTAAAATTAAATTGCCTAAGAAGGTTTTTTAGGTCATGAGAACTTTGTTGATCTTTCGTCAGGTCAAACTGTGCATTGAAATCTCCCCCTATTACAATATCAAAGTTGGCCCATTGTGTCTCTCCAAAGAACAAAAATAAATCTTCCAATCGCTCAAGAAATTCCACTACATTACCGATAGGAGATCTATAAATTGTTACAATGGCTAATTTCAAATTTTTAGAAAACATGCCGGTTACTTCAAAGTCAATTTCGTTACATAAGTAGTTAAAATCAAGCTTACAAAAACTGTCAGCCAACGAATTGGTAACATAAAGTGACACACCACCATGTACATGAGTTTCCCTACAATAGTAACTAACTAAGCTAAAGTCTTCCAATTTTTCAAAAACAATTTCATCTTTCCTACACCAATGTTCATTTAAAGCTACAATAGAAAATCTTTTTTCATTTAAAAATTGATTTAAGGTAACATTTTTGTGGCCCAGGCCTTGAATATTCAAAACTGCAATTCCAAAATTTGAGTAATCATCTGAACATTTCGAAACTGGGACTTGGTCATGTTGATTATTTATAAAAAAAATGACAAATTATTTTTATTGATGGGGGTGGATAGTGTGGGGAATTCAGTTAGACTGTAACGTGAATGTGAAAGGATACATTGTCTATCCGAAAACGCTGAAGTAGTTGTCAAGTCCAAAGGCTCAGAAAAGCTGTCGTCAAATCTTGTTACGCTGGGAGCAGGTCTAAGTGGTGCGCCGCCGCCGTCACCGCCGTCGCCACCGCCGCCGTCACCGCCGCCGCGTCCGCCGTCGTCACCGCCGATGTCACCGCCGCCGTCACCGCCGCCGTCCGGGTGTCGACAAGCCGCCTCAGCATAGGTAGTCGCAGTCCTTGCTCTATTGTGTGGAGTTGTTTGATGTACAACAATCGAGGAAGATGAACAGTCAGATGAGGGGTAACTTTCAATCGCGTCAGGATCAATTTGTTTTAAGGCTGTATTGATATGGGTTTTTACGAAGTCACAGATTGATTTCCCAAGCATACGCTTACCAGACTTTCCGTAATGTAGGCCTTTTCTAGTGAAATGATGCCTTTGCATCTTAGTATTGACCTCGCCAAAAACCACATGAGATTTTCCTGTGTGTGTAGAAACTCTTTTCTGAACCGCCAAGTTAGCGTAATAAATATCATCATTTAAATGAGGCATGTCGTATCGGTAGGGAATGGAGTTAATGACTACCCGAGTGTTGATGTCAGATGATAGGATGATATCCAACCCTTGATGAATTGTAAAATGTCCTGGTTCAGAGACGCCAAAATCATTTGAACCCGCCATCAAAAACACAAAATCAGCCATGGTAAAATCTTTCATAAATTTTAGGCCGTTTCCGACTACTTGTTTAAACTTTGCTCCAGGTAAGCAGTATACGAAAACGTCAAAATATTCATTTCAACTGTACATAAATGAAAGGAATGAATATCAAGTCACAAAAAAAGCTAAAGGAATAAAGACATCTTTCCTAAAGAAGAACGTACAGTTTCAACATTATAAAAGATGTTTGTTTGAAAATGTTGAAACAACTGCAACATTTAACACTATTAGAAGTTATAACCACCAACTTTTTAGTGTCAAACAAACAAAGTGGGCATTAAGCTACAAAGATGACAAGCGACATATTTTAGAAGATAAAATTAATACTCTACCATTTGGCCACTATTCCTTAAACCCTATCGACCAGTAAACCTATTCTTCGTCCTTTACCTTCTTCCTTTTTCCTTTCCGTAAAAAAGAGGGGACATGGCAAGCTCAATGCCATGTTCCCTCTTTTTTACACTAATATTAAATGACCTTGACCTATATTTCAACTATATATATAAGAGAATAAACCATTGTATGGATCAGTATTTCTACAAACAGTGTGCAAGCAACACTTTAAGATGGAAAGTGTAAAGGATAAGATTGTAAATGAACTACATAAACCAGCAAGAAGAAGATTTCCAAGAAGAAGTACAATCATTAAAGGAATGAATGATCTTTACCAAGCTGATCTTATTGAAATGATACCACACAGTAAATTAAACAAAGGATTTAAATATATTTTAACAATTATAGACTGTTTTACTAAAATAGCTGATGCTTTACCCTTGAAGGACAAGACTGGTAAAAGTGTTACCAAAGCTATGGAGACAACAATACAAAGAAATAAATTTAAAATTAAACATTTACAAACGGATGATGGAAAAGAATATTTTAATAAAGATTTTGGAGCTTTGATGAAAAAATATAAAATAAATCATTATTCTACAAATTCTGAAGTTAAAGCTTCAATAATTGAAAGATTTAATAGAACATTAAAAGGAGCTATGTATAAACAATTTTCAAAACGAGGATCATATGTGTGGTATGACATATTACCACAACTTATAAAAGAGTATAACAACAAATATCATCGCACCATTGGAATGAAACCTATCCAAGTAAACAGTGCTAATGCTAAAATTGTATTACAACGCATCAAAAATAATACAACACCAAAAATAGAAAAGTTACAACCAAAAAAGTTTAAGGTTAATGATAAAGTTCGTATAAGTAAATACAAAGGTGTATTTAGTAAAAGATATCTGCCAAATTGGACTAATGAAGTATTTACAATTTATAAAGTGCAACCAACTATACCTGAAACTTACATTTTAAAGGATAATAAGGGTGAATTACTTCAAGGTGGATTCTATGGACATGAGTTGTTAAAATCAACAGTTGGTGATGTATATCTTGTTGAAAAGGTTTTACAAAGGAAAAAGGATATGGTTAAAGTTAGGTGGTTAGGATTTGATAAAAGTGAAGACTCTTGGATTCCTTCAAAAGACTTGGTATAGTTATTAAATAGCTCATTATGTGTTTAACCTTTAAACAAGATGGAGATTGTACAACAAAAAGATCGATTTAATATTAATAATATTGATGAATTGACAGTTGACAATAATAAGTTAAATCATGGTAAACATGGTGAATTACTACCAAATACTATAAGATGTTTAATAACTGGTCCTTCAAATTGTGGAAAAACTAATGTTGTCTTTAACCTTATAACTAATCCTAAAGGTTTACGCTTTAACAATATATATATTTTTTCAAAATCATTGCAACAACCAAAATATCAATTATTAGATAAAATACTTGCAAGTGTACCTGAAGTGAATTTCTACAAGTTTAATGCTAGTGAAACAATAATGCAACCAGGTGAAGCAAAACCATTTTCCATTTTTATATTTGACGATGTTTCTTGTGAAAATCATGATACTATAAGAAATTATTTTGCTATGGGAAGACATAATAATATTGATAGCATTTATATTGGTCAAACATACAGTAAAATTCCAAAACAACTTATAAGAGACAATGCAAATATGTTGATCATCTTTAAGCAAGATGAGACAAATTTAAAGCATATATATAATGATCATGTTAATGCGGATATGCCATTTGATAAATTTAAAGAAATGTGTGGTAAAGCATGGAATGAAAAATATGGATTTCTCGTTATTATGAAAGAAGAAGATATTAAAAATGGTAGATATCGTATAGGATTGGATAAATTTGTATTAATACGTTGAACTACCTATGCTACATCTAGTAACACTTTGAACTTCACAGTGTAAACATGGTGAATCAAGAAAAACTATTAAAAGAAATAAAATCACTCAGTGATTCTATTAGGATAAAGAATCGTGCATTAAGGATGGGTTTAAGTGAAAGAGAAGAATTTTTAGAGAATACATTTAAACCTATCACAGAACCTTTAAAACAGATATCAGAAACTATTGGTAAACCTCGTTATGAAGGAGATATTTTACTACCAGTTTCTAAACAAGAAGTACAAGCATTAAAAAAAGAAGATGATGATGATGATTCATATACAAGTGCTAGTGAACAAGAAGAAACAAAAAATGAAGAAGAATCAATTGTTGAAAAGGAAGACCAGCCAATACCTGAAGCAGAACAATCTATTCCAAATTTAACTCAATTGAGTAGTGATATATTACAACATGGACCTCTTGGACGAAAATATATAATGAAAATGCTACATGACATGAAATCAAATCCAAATTTAAGTAAATCACATGTATATGGAGCAAGAATTGATGGAAATGAATTGAAAATTGGTAACTCTAAGCTTGAAGTAACTCAAGACGATTATATCATTATTGGTGACCATAGATATAAAGGAACAAAAGGATTATATGAATTAATTTTTAAAAATATACCAATAAAATATTCAGCAAAAGATTTAAATACTTTTAAAGAAATTTTACAAAATACTAACGCTCATAAAAGAAACTACTCAAAGGATGGAATGATTAATCGTTCACGTGCAACAAAATATAGTATTGTTATAAAAAAATTGTTTCCTCCACGAAAATTACCAACATTACGTACCACACCAGCTGTGAGACAACCTTTAAAAAGAAAATCTTTATCACTTATGGATTTATCACTTCTTGAACAACATGGTAAAAAGAGTAAAGGAGATACTTCAACATCTGGTAAAGGATTAATGAAAAATCTATACAATACAAATGTTATCTATTACAACGACATCAATAAATTAGTTGACAGAATGAGACTATTGCATGAAGCTATGGAAGCCGGTCATACTGGTTTAAATAATGAATGGGTGGCTCTAGTTGATGAACTTAAAAATCGTGGTATAATTGTATAATTGTCCGCAAATATAAAGAAGTTACAAGTATAAGATGTATCAGTTCTAACATGAGCGTCGACAAGTTCGGACGCTACTCCGCATTAGGAGTGCAAGTTGGAGAAGACAGAAAAAGAAGCGGATTACCGCAAACACCTGAAGGTGACTATAACATAAGTAATAAACGTTTAAAATTAGTTAAAGATCCAGAAGAAGATACTGATGGAGCAAATTTAAAGACAGTAAAAGAAGCTACTTCAACATCATTGAAATTACATAAGAATACTTATGATGTTGAATCACATAGATTAATTAATGTTGGTAAACCAACTGAAGGTTCTGATGCAATTACTAAAGAGTACTTATCATCTGAACTTTCAAATACTTTAAAATTGCAATGGGGTAACAACTTAAAAGATGGACAAACATATGATGCTGGAAATTATAGAATAACCAACGTGGGAAATCCCAAAAATGATAAAGATTCAGTTAATAAAGAATATTTACATTCTATAATACCGGAAAAAACTGAACATGGATATTCTTTTTATAAATTTATTATAAATGACATTGGATACCCAAAGGAAGACGGTGATGCTGTAAACCTAAAATACATCAAGGACAACTGTATTTTACAAGATGTTAATGAAATCGATTGTCATGGTAAAACATTGACAAATGTAAAGTTTGGTTCTCAACCAAAAGATGCTGTTACTATAGAACAATTATCTAAAGAATTAAAAAAGGAAACATCCAATTTTGTAAAACATGAAGATGCCGTATTAAAGCGGGGAGATAAATTTATACATGGAAATGAAAAGTTTGATTTAATGCAAGGAAATAATGATGAATGGAATGCAGGACGTAAAACAATAACAAATGGAAGATTTGGTATAAAAGATACAGATGTACCTCTAATGGTGCAAACATTAATTGCTACTGGTGGTACATTAGGTACATACAATGGTCGTAATAGAAGAATAAAAGATATTTATCCTGGTTACGAAGCAAATGATTGTGTTACAATGAAACAAACAATAACTTGGGATAAACACTTTGGGACCAAATATGATGCAAAGATGAAGAAAATAATTAATATTTTACCAGGCGAAGATTCAAATGATGCTGCTACTATTGGACAAGTCATAAAAACATCAAAAAGTGATTCAACAGCTTACACATGTAATGATAAACGTATTATGCAATTACATGATCCTCAACATCCAAAAGATGCTGTAAATTTAGATTGTTTAATAAGAATAGTGGGCAATTTACTTATTGATACCCATAATCATATAGCTAGTACAAAGAGTCATGTGATAATTCAACCCGATGAACGGGAAGCTTGGATTAAAAATAGAATTATAAATCAATATATAATTAATTTGAATAACTAAGTGTTTAAATATAAAAAATTATACATAACTTATTCATTTATGTAATGTATCTTGTGGAGTAAACACACCAGTTTATATAAGACTACATAATGAAGGCCGTATCACTCAGTCATCATCAAGACAGCAACAAGAGAGGACGTGGTATAACTTCAACTGCGTTATCCCTGCTTAGACGGATACCTATTGGTGCTGTTGTAAATCGAGCAATAGACGCTTTACCATACGAATTACATATTCCTGGAGGTTATCAATATTGTGGACCTGGAACTAAGTTGGCAAAACGTTTAGCAAGAGGAGATCCTGGAATTAATAAATTAGATCAAGCTTGCAAACAACACGATATAGCATATTCAAAGTTTAAAGATTCAACAAATAGATCAATAGCAGATAAAATTCTAGCAGAAAAAGCTTGGCAAAGAGTAAAATCAAGTGACGCAAGTATTGCAGAAAAAGCAGCGGCTTGGGCAGTAACAACAGCCATGAAGACAAAAGCTAAGTTTGGTGGTGGAAGACGACGTCGCAGAGGAAGACCTGCAAAAAGAAGAGCTCCCAAAAAAGGTGGAAATATTAGAAAGAGACGTCGTAGAACTCGTAAAGCAAAAGTAAAAAAGGCTTCTGTTTGGTCAATGGTAAAAAACGGAGCAGGTTTATACCTAAGACCGTACCGTGTGTACTAAATAAAAAAAATCAATTGATAATTCCAAATAAAGCCTTAACTAATCATCAGTTAAATGATTATGTAAAATGTTTGAAAATACCATTCTTTCGAGGAGTTTTTATGAAAGATGCATTACCAACTAAAATATGGAAAAATGAAACTGGAATAGTAAATTTGGATTCCACCTATGGTCCAGGCACTCATTGGGTATGCTATAAAAAGCTCGGACAAACCGTTTACTACTTTGACAGTTTTGGCAATCTACCACCACCTAAAGAACTTCAACATTATTTTCAAAACTCCAAAAACATTTTTTACAATTACAAAAGAGAACAACCTAACAATACTGAAATATGTGGACATTTATGTTTGGAGTTTCTAGCGAAAAGTGTCAGTCACCTTTAAGATGTCATCGTATACAGTGTCACTGAGTGGAAATTCATCCACATTAAAAAGTACTCTATTCCCAGCATTGCGTTTATCCAAAGAAAGATTATGGGAAGCTGCATTACTTGATTTGACTACCTACAATTCAATTCCTAATGTTACAGAAGGAAAAAACAATTTACTACATTATTATGAAACTAAGGATGCTGCAGGAAAATACTCAGAATTGAAAATAATTACATTTCCTACTGGAGCTTATGAAATTGATGATATAAACCAATTACTACAGAAAAAACTCGGAGAAGAAAATATCACCGTTAAAGGAAACAATAATACTTTAAAAGCAGAAATAACTTCAAAATATTATATCGATGTCGGAATGAAAAACTCTATTGGCAGTTTACTTGGATTTACAGATACAAAAAAGAAAATCTTAACTCCTGAAACTACTCATTCAGGTAATACAACTGTTACAATATTAAAAGTAAATAGTATTGATGTAACATGTAATATTATACATGGATCATATAGAGAAGGAGTAAATCAGCATATTTTACATACATTTTATCCAACAGTTGCTCCAGGTTTTAAAATTGTTGAGAAGCCACAAAACTTGATATACCTACCGTTAAACACCAGTTTCATTTCAGACATCGTGCTGAACATATTGGATCAAGACGGTCATAGTGTTGACTTTAGAGGAGAAACAATTACTATACGAATACACATCAGAGCGGCGACATAAAAATCAACATGGGATTATCATTTAAACCACAACGGAAGAGTCGGGAGCTCAGTAGCTCCTCGACATTGGAAGAGTTAACATCAGACAACATTCGTTTTCTACAAAAGATTGGATTGAAACTTAACAACGATGGATATCCTGGATATATCTCAAGGACCGACATTCGACGAAACACTATGGGAGAAGGAATATCACACACACAACCCTTACACTTCATCAAAATTAAACAATAATGATGAAATAAGAATTCCCATTCAACAAGATATTTACACATTACCATGTGAAAGTTATTTGTACATCGAAGGAAGGGTATTAAAATTGGATGGAAAAACTGCTTCAACAGTTCCTTTTATAAATAACCCAATGGCATATCTTTTTGATGAAATAAGATATGAAATATCAGGGGTGACGGTTGATTCAACAAAAAAGGTTGGTTTAACAACGACATTGAAAGGATTAACATCATTAACACCGCATGAGAAGAATTCAATAGTCACTGCCGGATGGGTTGCTCCTGATAAAGACACTATAACACCTGCTTCCAACGGTCATTTTGATTTTCATGTACCTTTACGATTGCTTTTAGGATTTGCTGAAGATTACAAAAGGGTTATAATAAATGTTAAACAAGAATTAGTATTACTCAGATCTTCAACTAATAAGGACTTAATACTTGCAGACCCTGCAACTACGGAAGATAAACTGGAATGGCAACTACAATTGGATAAAGTTGTTTGGAGAGTACCTCATGTAAGATTGGCTGATGAACATAGAATCGTATTGTTAAGAAAGTTAAAATCTGACCATGACATTGTAATGCCATTCCGAAGTTGGGAATTTCATGAATACCCTACATTACCCCAAACAGAACGACAAACATGGACCGTCAAAACATCAACTTACTTGGAACGTGCAAGGTACATAATACTCGGTTTTCAAACTAAGCGAAAAGATGTTATTACTGCAAATGCTGGTCAATTTGATCACTGTAAAATAAAGAATTGTAAAGTTTTCTTAAACTCTCAATTCTTTCCATATGACAATTTAAATGTCATGTTTAGCAAAAAACGTTTTTCCATTTTATATGATATGTATGCAAGATTTCAATCATCATATTATGGAAAGACTAATACACCACTATTATCACCTGATCAGTATTATTCCAAAGCTCCAATAATTGTAATCGATTGTTCAAAACAAAATGAATCAGTAAAATCATCAAGTGTAGATATAAAAATTGAAATGGAATTTGAAGAACCAGTAGCGGATGGAACTTCGGCATACTGTCTAATTCTACATGATAAAATAGTTACTTACACACCACTGACCGGAATAGTGAAGAATGTACTTTAAGAATAATTAGTACAACTACTGCAAAATATTGAGGTTAGAATTATCTTCCTCAATTTTTAAGGTTAGAATTTTGTTTATAAAACACAAGTTGAAAATAAACAATTATGTAATTGTATAAATTTCAAAAATTTTACAAAAAATATAAAAGCAGGAAATTACCTAGTAGAAACTTCATTCTATCTTCAACCGTCGTTTGGGAAACATCGTTCGCAAGATGAATTCTACTAACGGAGAAGAAAATACACCTCTAATGGATGAAAATAGTTCTGATATAGAAAAGCAAGTTGAACAAGAAATGGATGAATTCCTCAAGTTTAACAAACATAAGAAGAAAGAAGAAGAAGGAGAAGATGAAAAAGAAGTAAAAAGAAAAAAGGTTGAAGTTAACATTACAACAAATATTTTAACAGAAGTATTTCTTCGAATTTTCTACCCTATTTCTTCATGCATGACAAAAAGTATATCTGTTGGAATTGTAAAATCATTGGATTATTCACCAATTGTTATGTTAAATCAAGGAAGTAAAATGGTTATCTTTACTGAAACTTCTTGGGATTCTCTAATGAAACATTTACATCTTTTGGAATGTTATTTAACTAACAACACATTTGGAAAAAGAACAAGATTAAGTTTATTAGAATCAAATATTGAAGTTGATATAATCAAACATCGTGGGGGACAAGTTGTTCGCTTCAAAGATTTAACTAGACATGATGTAAAATTACATTTCACTAAAGAAGAATTTTACACTTTAAGTTGTACTACCGGTCCTGTCACTAGATACTTAAAACAACTAGTATTTTCAAGTACAATAATTAAAGATTATCTAATCGATACATTGGACAGACAACCATTCATTCCAATTTTATATGGTCCTGTGGATACTTCAATTTTTAATCGAATACCTCAAGAAGTGGATATGTGGAGACAATTAAACAACTATCACACCAATTTTAATATAAACGAAGAAGCGCAAGAAATAAAAGAAGAACAATCGTGTTTGTAATAACAGTCAGTTGTGGATGAGACTTCATCATGAACAAACGGGTTTCGTTTTCTACTGCATCACAGTTAATGGAAGTTAAAAGAGGTATAATTGAATTTCAAGCTTTTCGAGGGAATGATGGAAATTTCATTATTAAAGAATTAGTAATTTTGGATATGAACACATCTGTAATTTATCATTACTTGTTCAAACCTCCATTTCCATTCAATAAACTAACAACTAAAGCGAAAGTTACAAACAAATGGTTAAACAAACATTTTCATAACTTAAAATGGGATGAAGGTTTTATTCATTATAACATGATGCCGCATATTATGAATCATTATTGTAAAGAGTTTAAAACTATCTACACAAGAGGATTGGAAAAAGCAAATTGGATACAATCATTTACAAGCAATGAAGTGATAAATGCAATAATAGATAGAGATTTCCAATGCTACTTTAATGAACTTTGTATTTCATCAAAAAGTTTTAAACATCGAAGGTCACAGTGTGCTTTGAAGAATGCCTACCGCTTGAATAATTTCCTTCAACAAAGTGGTGGGGGTAGCATCAGTGGTGGGGGTAGTGTCAGTGGTGGGGGTATTCTCGATAATAAAAGTGAGAGCGCTACCATGACACAGCATGAGTATTACTCGAACCTCCGAAGAGACAACATCTCCAACGGATATTCTTATTAACAAGAAGATTAGCATCAGCAAAAACATTAAGATGGCATCAAACAACTTACTTCAAAATTTAGTTGAACAATTCAACGCTCATTCAAAATCAACAATCCTACCTACAAAAAAATGTTCCGAGCTGAAAGAAGAAAAACACTACATCATTCATACAATAAAAAAGATGGAAACTTCAGTAGGTGATGCTATAAATTGCACATTAAGCGAGGCACCTTATACAATTGGTGATGAAGCAAAATTTCAAATCTTCCTACCAAAGCGCTTCGTACAACTACTACAAAATGAAGATCTTCGTATAATTCAACCCGGCGCACTCTATTTGGTATCACATGGACCAAGTGGAAACAATTCTACTGAACTTACAATTCATGTAACACCTACTACTGATTAGTTTGTACATAACATTGTAAATATTTCTTTGTATTTGTTTCTCAATAAATATGATATAAACCTAAAAAAAAAAAAAAATAAAAAAAGCAACATATTGTAATGTGTTTGTACATTACAATATGTTGCTTTTTTTAAAAATTCCATGGGATGACCTTGACCCAATTTTGTGTGATAATAAAAGTGAAAATCAACTTGTTAAATTCATCAGTCTACGACTACCTTTCGTACCGTACACATCTCACTCTCTATCACTAAATACAAAACTTCAACATGTCCCTAAAGGTTAAGTGTGCATCTTATGATACCAACACCATAACTACTTTTGAACAACTTGAAGATTTAACTAACGAAATGCGAGTTTTACTTACCGGTGGTTATCACTTAACTGTTGATGTTAGTGCTACTAATACAAGGATGTTCACTAAAACAAAATATTGCGATGATGAAATATTTTTTTCTACACAACCTACAACTTCTTCATCGCCAGCTGGTCAACATAACGTCAAGTTCCAGAAGTATTACCAATGATGAATAACTTTTAATAAATAAAATTACAACTAAGGAATCACGTGATCAATATCAAGTTCATAAAAAGGATGTAACAGTTTGATAAATAATCATTCGCTTCTCAGCTCTCGCCACAACAAGATCTATTCTACAAAATGTTATACAGAATGATGATTGAACTTGATGGGAAAATCTATGGAAAGGATTATAACACTGTTGAACAAATGACTCAAGATTTAGATGTATTAACTAAAGAAGGATATCAAGCTAAATTAATTTTAAAATTTCCTGAAGTACATCCACTATCAACAGAAGAACTTATTGCTATGGCTAAGGCAGAGAGAGAAAAAAAGTCTGAAGAAAACAAACAGAAACAAACTTCTTAAATTTCAATAATCCTTACACTTGTAAGGTATAATTTTTTAAAACTCCATTTGGATGACCTTGAAATTACCCCTACCACTTTTCATAGTACATAAAACTCGCTATTCATCACTATACAATCTTATTCTTTCACTAGACTCCGCAGCGTCAACATGGAAGAGCAAAAATACAAGTACAAACCTCGTTACTGTTGTGAACAACAGTGTACAGATTTAGGACCAATGATGGTGGATGGGTTAGCTTGTACTAAATGTGAATTCTTCGGATCTTGTTATTGCAAATGTAAAACAAAACAACTACCGCCACCGGAATTGCGAACTTTCAAATTTTACAAATCAAGATATTTTCATACATGTTGTCCTCAAAGATGTTTCAAATTTCACCCTCTAGATCTTGCTCATTGTCAACGCACCAAGTCTCATCAAGATGATTTTTGTACACATATGATAAAAAGATGTAAATACAGATCAGATTGGTATTCCGATCCTGTAGAACCATCAAATGTATAATTTCAGTTTTACACTCTTTTTTAAAACTTCAATTGGATGACCTTGAGATTTCCCCCACCATTAGTTCTAATTTTTATATAATATTAAATCATTCCACTTCCAACACTCTAACTAACAACATGGAAGGAAAATTTATCAAATTTGAACATATAATAACTGACAGGGAGGAGATGGAAGAATTGTTTCAAAACTTACTTTCTGTCATTGACGAATATCCTATAAGATGGTTCAGAATTGTAGTTCAATATTTAAATCCTGGTGAATTGTTTTCTTCATCGAGTGAAGAGGATGAAACAACTACTTCGGTTCAAATAATTGAATTAAAAGACGAAGAAGAAGAAGAACTAAACGTTTTATTCAATCATAAGCTCAAGGTCCCCAATATAGAAGCCCCCTCCCTAAAAAGCCCCCCTCCCTAAACACCTGCTCAAGGTCGCCATTATATAAGCCCCCTTCCCTAGGCGCTAATCCTCATTCGATTGCCAACTCTCTAACGATGAACACTTCTCAATTGGCACGAATGAATGCTAGTTTTGAAATAAACTCAAAAGATGATTTACAAGAAATATTTAATGCTTTAAATGAAATTATAGATAAATTTAACGCTATTACAATGAATTTGGAAATAACTTACGCTTGTCCTATTTGTAATAAGGTTGAAAATTCTGATGAAGACAGTTTACTAAATACTACTCCTCTTACCCCTCTACAGTCGGACACAACTTCTGAGGCAAATGATGAGCAGCATCTTTCCCCCACCACTTCTATGTAACAACGCTCTTTCCCCCCACCACTTCTTTATTTAACCGACATTTCCCTCTTTTAACTCTCATTCCATCCTCGCCTCTTCAACTATCAACATCGCTTCTTTCAAAATTTCAAAAAAACACAAACATGATGGATATGATGGATGAAGTTCCATTTGTAACAAGGATGGAAGAGGATAAATTGAAATTGGAAATCAAACGTTTGGAAATGGAACGGGAAAACCAACTCGAGATGTTACGTTTGTTCAAACTTTTTAAATACATCATCTGGGGACTCTGCGTTTACCTTCTCATCGTCGTCGGTGTTTGTGTTTACAACTCTGTAGTTCATAACAAAACTTCAACTTGTTTAAACACTGCTGTCACACATTGATTGTATGTTTTTCACAAATAAAATTCACAAACCTAATTCTATACCTATCCCGCTATCACCGGAGTTGGTTCCACTCTCCGAACTATTACTCCGGTGGTAGCGGGATAGGGTTTTTTAAAACTTACTCTGGATGACCTTGACATACTTTCCATAACCCAATTGTCAAGTTGAATTTCAAATTTCAAATAACATCTCCTACCCCACCGGAAGCTATATGGCATGGCATATGGCGGCAGCGACTGATTTGGCAGCTGGCCGATGGCAGCTGGCCGGCAGCGGCTGGCAATTGGCACGACTTCCGTTTTGAAAGTAACCAAACCCCACTACTGACCGTATATCGGACCAAGCATCGTACCGAACATTACATCGTAAAGGGACGTAAATTTACTCCGAACATTTCTCCGAGCAAGACATCGGACCGAGCATCGTACCGGACATTACATCGTAAAGAGACGTAAATTTACTACGAACATTTTGCCGAACAAGACATCGGACCGAGCATCGTACCGGACAAATCCACCAAGCGAGGTGAAGGAAGTTTAGAGAGATATAGGGAGCGTATGTCATAGGGTGCTAGACGATGGGGTGGAGAAGGGAGGGGCTTTCCATCCCGGGCGTTCGGGGCCACGCTCGGTACGGAGCAAAATTTACCTAGACACACTACCGTACATCGAACCGTACACCTGTCCAATCTTTTCTTTGATGTTTCGCCAGAAAACCACCTCCAGAGCGCTCGGCCCGATGTACGGACCCCTGCTGACACACTTCCGGACTTGCTGTTTGTTTTTGCTCGGTACAATGCTCTGTGCGGTGCTCGGTCCGGTGAAAAGTCAGGTAGTGAGTCGCCGCCTTAAAAGACAAATCTCTAACTAGTTCATCACTAGCCTAATCCTCCAATTTTTTCGTTACGCAAGAGAGTTAAAATTTGGTAGGGCCTACACTGATTTGTTCAGTTTTCAATAGGATAACGTGATGATGAAGCAATTAAAATGCAAATAAATCTTAGGCAGTTCTGTTAATAATTTTAGGAGGGAAAAATTATCTCATCTGGGCATATTTCATCATCATCCGAATATTTTGTTATAGTTGTTCTAATAAAAATACCGACATTTGCGTTTGAATTTTCAAAATTATTATGATCGGCTGATCATATTTAATTACTTTAATTATGTATTTTGTTCTTAGACTCTGGGCCAGAGTCTCATTGACCAATATTTAATTAGAGCCTTCCATGGTCTGAGAGAAAAGCGGTACGTTCGCATATTATTCAAATTACAATTATTTTATACTGCTTTACAGAAAAAAACTTAAAAGTAAAATCCAGTGAAGCCACTATGCTTTACAAATTTAACGTACTATTGTAAAAGAGCGGCACCGAAAACCACAGCTAGATGTTTCGACTTTCAAACACTGGGACTAGAAAAATAAATGAAAACAACTTAATGGTTCCAAGCAATTAGTAAACAAAATTGTAATTTTAATTAGGCTATTTAATTAAATATATTACTAGTTATAAGTATACGAGTGTAACTCGTTTAACTCTTTCATAATTCGGTTAGTTCGAATAAAATTATCAATATAGACCCTATACGCAATTTAGCATACATTACAAGAGGTTGATTATCAACCTCTTAGTGGGTGATTATCAACCTCTTTGTTAGTGGGTGTCAACTAATTGTTTTTGGTGTGCGAGGGTTGCCTCTTTACGTTGCGTCAGATTATTCTAAAGAAAATAATTGCTTTAGTCCCATCATTTTAAAATTATTTATTTTGTTTCGTTACTGTATTGTCTGATCATTCTGGTTCGCGAACTCATTCAAGTAGATACTGCCTTACACCCCTGACCTAAATTAAATCTAAATCGGAGGTTCCGTTCAAACGCTATCACTAATATAATAATTGAAAACCATTAATTGTAATCGCTGTAAAATTTTAATCGGCTGTATTGAAATGGAAAAGTTTGAGCCTAGTATTAATAATAATTTAAAATACTCTTCAAATGTAGACAGGATGACGCTACAGCAGCATCGGACTGGCCGAACTCTTATTGTAGCGAGTCTGAGCGTGCGTGTGTTGGACGTCGCAGTCCGATGTTTTTAGAAATGTACCCGCGCCTCACCCCTCGCCCTAGTTGGGCGCACCTGACTGTACTAGGACAGTTGTAATGGAAATCAGAGTGTACGAAGGATATTTTGCCAAAGGTGATGAAGACTCTTAAATTTAGACCAAATTCGATAATTTCCTGGATTGAGGCTGTTTATATATTTATTTTTGGGCCAAAACACTCTTAAATGAAAAGTTTAAGCAAAATCTACCCGGTAGATTTCGAGATCGTGGAACACACATCAATTCAGACCTTGCTCGTATTATAGTATAGGATAGAAATCAAAGGAAAAAAGAGGTATAAAACCAAATAAGTTCACAATCTGACACAATCAGCAACAATAGACACCAAACTGTGACTGATCCGATACATAAACTTATTTTAACAAATCACGTAGATTTCTGGAGAGGCTTCAGTAAAACATTATCAATTTGGCCAAATACCCAAGTTTCAGAAAAATGAGTACTGTAATAAAATATGAAATATTTTAATGAATGAATGCAAGTCCAAAAAGGTTTACGTTTATTAGAGAAATAGCAGCATCAAGCATGAAGAATGGGAGGGTCCAGAACCATTCGTCAAGCCTGAGGATGTCTCGACCCCGAGTCCCCGACCCTCCCACCAAACCATGCGTGAGATCGAGATACTGTGCTGTATCAGCGTAATTGCACTTTTTGTGCTGACCATTTGTTGATTAAACTACTATATTATTTTTATTTGACTAGGAATCCTATACTATAATACGAGCAATGTCTGAAGGGATGTGTGTTCCACGATCTCGAAATCTAGCTGTTAGATTTTGCTTAAACTTTGCATTTAAGAGTGTTTTGGCCCAAGTTTGGAAACAGTCTCAATACCAGGAAAAATCGAATTTGGTCTAAATTAAAGTTTAAAATTCGTAATTTTTAACATTTTTCTGATGGGTTGCAATTTTGGTAACGAAATAACAACTAAAAGTAAACGAAAATAAAGGAACATTAATTTTAAGCAGTTTTAACAGCCGTTATCTGTGAAGAGGCTGGTGTAGATTTAATAGCTTGATAGACCATGGGCCGACAATATGAAACCCTCCCCCCCCCCGTGGGAATTTATGACTTATACTTTTTTTGTTGGTATTGCCTACTAGATTAAGAATTCGGTTGTTTGCCTTTTTTAAATTACAGCATATTCCAGAAAACCAAGAAAAGACGGCCTACAAGGAGTCAGACAAAATTTTTAATCAGCAGCATAGGTCGAGTTTGGTATCAAATTGAAGGTCTCACATAGCAGAGTACAATGCCGCAAACTAGACTTCAAAAGGATGATCGAAACGGAAATGGCAGGCAAACAAAGTTTCCATTAAAATATATGGGTAAAACTTTAAAATGCAATAACTTTCTTTATACCCAACCTTTTAACGTCGGGTTTGCGGCATTGTACTCTACTAATTGGGACCTTTAATTTGATACCAAACATGACCTATGCTGCTATTTAAGAATTTTGTCTGACTCCTCATGGGCCATCCCCCTTAAGGGGTAAAAAAGTGTTAATGCCTTAAAAGAGTAGACATTTATGGCCATTATTGATATACCAAGTCTTGTAACTTTATCTATAATGGTAAAAAATATATTTCACCGTTTCGGGACTTTTCAACCACACTGTATATAAAACTAGTTATTTCACCTTTTTACCATAAATCTAAAAAAATTCATAATTATTTGGAAATATTTAAGTAGAGAGCTTTATAACGACCCATTAATTAATAAAATTGGCCAAGAAAACTGTTAGTATTTTCGGTCAAAAGATTTTTGAAACTGAATCATTTTAATGATGATAGTAGATTTTATATTTTTCATGGTTTTTTCGTATTTTTCGGGATATGCTGTAATTTTTAAGTGGCAAACACCTAAAACCATAAAGTACATGTCAATACAAACACAAAAATGTATATGTCGAAAATTCCCACGGGGGGGGGAGCATATGTTCACATCAGCCTTTGCTCTATGATTACTATGATAATATAACAATAGTATATTTCACCACTAGTCCGGAAAGTGACCCATTTCTGGGCGAGATATCGAGATATCGAGCCTGGAAATGGGCTTTCCGGACGAGTTGTGAACGATACTTTTCATCACGACGCAATTATTAATAAATGTGGAAGTTTTTAAGGATTATTTTTGTAAATTCTTCGCCATTGGACAAAGTAAACAAAGCTGGAATTCAAAATTTAATTTGTTTTAAACCCAGCTGATTGTTGCTGTACGGAAAAGTTTGTTTACTTTGGACGGAAAGTAATGTTTACAAACATTACTTTCCGTACAGGTTAGTAAAATCAGCTGACGGTGACAGTTTGGGAAATGACTAGCCTACTTTCCAAGGTCTCAGCTGTACGGCAAGTTGTAACTTTCGTATACGGAGTGATGAAAAAGTTAATTAAAACCAACGAGCAAGGCTCGGTTAACCTGGTACTGTCTTAAACAATTAGAGATAAAAAACAAGAGCTTAACCTGCATAGAGATATATTATAAGGGTAATGGTGAATGTTAAAAAAATAATAAACACACACTGTTTTTCAGCATTGTTTTGAGCCAGCTGTAAATTATAATAGGTCGAAGTAAGTTTTTGGTAAACGTAATAGCATGTTGACAATGGTACTATAGCAAAAGTGAATTACAACCAACAAGCAAGGCTAGGACATTGACAAAAATACATGAAAAGTGCAGCGTTGTGAAAAACAAGTATAAGGGAAACAAAGTTGTCTTGCTATAATTGCCGTAAGTGACAGTGCTCTGCAAACATGACAAAGGGAGAGAAAAGTTGCACTGACAGACAAGTTGGGTCGTTAAAAGTTTGCGTGAACCTCGCCTCTATTACACAGTCTATCGTGTATCCAGCATACACAGACGGTATATACACTCGGCTCCGGTGTATACTGTAAACCAAGAAATCTAGATTGAGAAGAAATCTAGAATGAGAAGGAGGTAGGTAACATCAACAAAAACAATAACAAACCCAATGACGTCAACGGTGTAGCACTTAAAATATTCAAAGCAAACCACTCATGTCAAGAGAAACATCATGACGTCAACGGTGCAGGATCAACTTCGATTAGCTTCAATCAGCTGTCGGTGTCACCTACCTCGGTTTGTTCTAGATACATTGCTGTAAACTGTTGTGAACACCACTCGTTCACGATGGAGACAAACGATATCGTAACACAGTGCTTTGTTGAAGCACTCAAAAGAATATTTGGTTGTCGCGGTCTATTGCAGTTCACTAGCAGGGATGGCAAGAATGAATTGCTGGAAATGCCAAGTAAGATAAAGATATATTGATAGCTCAGTTAAATTTAAATCAAGATTATCTATCTTCGATATTTTATGTTGGTATTTCTATGGACTCAGAAACCATGAAACTCAAATATACATGATAATTTCATGGCATAGGCTTTTTGGTCATTATTTTTATGGACCTCAAAGCTTAATCCCAGAACCGCCATAAAGGTACCTCTGTCAAGGGTTTTGATATAATGATGTAAAATTTGGTTATAAACAGAAGAGATGATATAAATTTTTTTACAGGAAACAAAACGATAAATAGTTTTTTAATATACCTGCCAGCTATTGAGCATAAAACAACAAACATTGAAAAATTCTAGTGGACAGATTCTAGATTATATTAGAAAAACAACTGAAGCTTATTTATAATTCGTTCATGAATTTAGGTATAAAATTTGTATGAAAACTAACTATGTACACATTCCGTACGAAAAATGGGTAAGCAGCTAGTTAATTAATATAAATTAATAATTGCCTTACATTTAATACCTTTATTGAAATGGCGACCTAACTCAATAGGTAGTTTAAAACCAAGTATGAATTAGAGATGAGTGTATGATGATTGACAGTAATTGAATACTGGGAGTCAGAAGGCTTATGTTACATGAGGACTTTCCGCCGTGTAATATTCAAATTTAAACGTCAAAACGATAAACAATTACAATTAATTATGCAAAAGTTATTTAAGCCTATCCTAAAAAGTATTTGAATAAAAAATATCATGATTTGAAAAAAGGGTTTTCATTTTAAAAGTGAGATCATATTGATCGGCATTAAAATGTCTTGCATAAGTTCGATACTGTATTCCCAGCAAATAAGACTGTGGGAATTTTACAACCAAACCAATGATTTACCGCTGCCCCTGTCAAAATTAAAATAAAAGGGTGGACCAGTATTTCCCATAAAATAAAACGGCGGTTTCGAAACGGACTGCGAAATCGGTTGGAAATATCACTGGTGATTCGGTAACCGCGGAATCTCTTGGGCTGTCACTGGAGAGATAATGAAAGTCGGATGACAGACGGCGGGACGATATCGACCCCGGGTCATATGATGGGAGTCATGCGTGAGGAGTGTGCACAGGGTGTACCGCAACCTTTGGATCTAATATTACCAGGTTGTTATAAGGGTAAAAACAATCAAATATTACACAGGGTGTCTACTGCCAAAGAGATGTAAATATCAGTGACTTTTTGGTGACTTAGGGGTGAAAATTGTTAGAAATCAGTGACTTTTCCGTCTCTAAGATAGAAAATGTTGGGGGGAATTTGTAAAAGTCACAAAAATTTTGCTCGCAATCGCATTTATTTCGCAATTTTTTTAGCATAATTGTGTGATTTTTCTTGCATTTTAGAGAGAAATCAGTGACTTTTTGGTGACTTCGGTAACCATTAACAAAAACCAGTGACTTTCGGTGACTTTCGGTGACTTTTGGTGACTTCAGTGACCAGTAGACACTCTGTTACAATACCACATGGGTAGTCCATCCGTCTGTCAGTTTAAACTTAAGCTAAAAAATTCAAAAACAAACTATTTTAAAATATTTAGTTGACACAAAAATTTTAAAATTTGATTGTATAGGCTAAACAAAACCATCACCAAGATAAACAACTGAGATTTTGTTTTAGCTATGAAGTGATGCAATTTTGCATAAGTTGAGTTACAAAAGGCTTCTCGTTCGATGATTACTTTCTAGTCATTTTTGTTTACATAATATAACATTTTTCAGCTTTCAAAACTAAACAAGAAAGGATACATGTTGTATTGTAATAATGGTTTGTTTTTACCTTGTTTTAACCTGGTAAAATTTGGTCCAATGGTTGCGGGACACCCTGTATACAGCGGCAGTATACAGCGAGGGGAAGGGGAATATGACTTGATAGCATGTCTCTAAAAACCTAGTTCACGACAAAAAATACTATTCCCAATTGTTATTCCCATTTTAGTTTTTCCTATTAAAAACAAGGTCATTAATCACCAACTTACTTGTTGAAAATCTTTTTACAGCGTGAACTACCCCGACAACCCTTCACAAAGAAAAGTAAGTTCAATCCCATTTTTTGTGCCCGTCTAATCTCATCAACACGGAGAGATGCGAGGGTTTGTTGGAATTAAGTTCGTCCCCATATTTTTTTAGCGGGTCCACGAACGAAAACCGAACTCCTTAATTGTTGGCGTAAACAGTTTGTGCGGAGACAAAAAAGAAGACATGGGCGTCGAGGGGAGGACAGAAGAACACCTCTCTGATGGAAATATAGGCTGAGGCTGCCGGGACTCATTAGGGGAAACTTTCAAGGGACCATTTTGTCATTCGCCTTTCCTTCCGGGCCGAGCCGTGAGGATTATAATTAAGAACTCCGCAAGAAATCGTGTGGTTTGATTCGTTTGGGCCTGATAAGAATTTAAATTAAGAATAGTAGGCTTACTAATTGCTGACTTTTTTGGGTTTTGTGTGTGAGGTGATCAAAGCTGAGTTGAATAATGAGTACAATTAAATCAAACCTAAAAAACGTGAAGAGAAAAGAAACAAAAGATATATAAATTAATAAAATAAAGATAATACTAATCAATAACACATGCTTAGAAAGAGCTACAGTTTATTGTGTCATTTATAAATAGCTTTCAGGTAACAAATTAGTTAGGCCTACAGGTTTCAAATTTTGGAAACCAATATAATAAAGAATAAACCACATCTAGTTTATTTAAATTTCAATCAGACAAAAAAGATTATTGCTTAAATCTGTAAATTTCTTGGTAAAGTTACAAAGCTTTACACAAATAACAAAGCACCCCTCACAAATCATATTAGTTAAACGCACTTCTTTGAAAATCAACACTGATGTAAATGTTGCTGAGCAGCTTTTCTTGTAAAGTAGGCCTACAATAGCAGGAGGAGAATAAAACCGTTTTCGTCTGGCGTAAACGTAAACGATTTAGGTATTCAAAGATCGGTATACACGTGACAGTTCTCTTCGATCGCATGTCGCACATCGTTTTGATTTATTAAACCTTCTTTATTAAATAATTCAACTGGAATTTCGTTACATAATAATTACATTTGAAACTGAAATTAACTAGCAACAGAGCACATTTTTGACCATGTTACAGAATACAAAAATCTAATAATTAGGCCTAAATGAGCATTAGATAAAGGTGGTTTTTGTAGCCAAAATGTTCATTAAGCTAAACCCCGTTTAAAATTGATGTGCGGTTGAAAGACAAAATTTTACTTTCCACCAAAGGTAAATTTCCTACATATATTGTCCGGAACTCTGCTATTTTTTCTTCATAATAAACTATTATTTCAATTTTACCCCGTTATTCAGAGGAGATAAGTGAGTTTTTACACATACTACGGCGGGACTTACATGAATACGGTAAACGCTAAACGTTATTTACATGGATTTAGCTATTTCACTGCTTAAAGTTACAAAAAGTGCTAGAAAAGTGATTAATGGAAAGTATTACACATTACTTACTCAGTTTAACCGTACTGCCCAATGCATTATTCCAAAATATTCTAATTTTAAAACAGCGCTTTTTACGTTTACCGAAAGATTTATCGTATGTTGCAGAAACTCACTAATCTAGCGCTCAAGATCGCGTTACTCCTTAATTCACGTTGTAAGAGCTTATTTTACACCACAAACTTTAAAATACGTATATTTGTTTACAAAGTGACATAGGGCATTAATCAAATAAAACAATGTTCAGAGTTTGTAATTACTGTAGTTGGATTCTTGATTGCGGGATAGACGGGAAGAAAATGGGGGGGGGGATTTAAATCAGCAATTCCACCGCACATTAATTTTGAAAGGTTTTTAATTTCACAAATGTATTTTTCTATAGCAGTACCCTATTGATTTAACATTACTACTAGGCTGCTTGGGCAAAAACGTGCAGATTTGGCTTTTATTACAAACTTAATAAACATCTTAAACTGGAATGACAGTATTTGAATTTATCAATTTAAACGTCAATTCATTAACATAATACTGGTACTTTGTTGATGCAATTCACATCAGTTTAGTGTGATATGTTTGAAATTAAAACTACACCGGAGTTTTTTCGGCATATTACATTTTTGACATTGTATTCTAAAATTCACTTTTTACGATACGCTAAAAAATGGGGGGGGGGGGTTTGATTTTACTTATTCATTTCACATTCGAGTCGGACGAAAAAAAGAATATAGCCTATTAATTGGAGATTAAAATTGAGCTATATGTTTAACTGTTTCAACTGCGTTACAATACCCCTGACACATTAAGGGCTCCCGCACACTTCACTGTAGTTGCAAATGCTCATGTGAAGTGTCTGAAGCCCAGCACACTCACTGGACGTTGCACTCACGATTGTTGAGTGCCCCTGCCCTAATCGGCCAAAGTGGCGGTACAGTACAGTAGAGGCAGTGCGGGTACTCTACCTTAGTGCTGGCTCTACTGGGGACTGACTCCATCGCGTCCACTACTCTACCTGCAACACACCATCACATGATCAGCAAGAGGTGAATGATTACGATACACACTGGATAAATAAATAAACTTAAGCAGAATAGTGATAAACTGTGGCGATAAGGAGAGCAAAAATGACTTTCGAGGGATCAAGTATTGTAATAGCACAATGTGGAGACAGTTTGATTTTTTTCACTGATATGTAAGAATGAAGTATCTTTCTTATGGGTTTTTCTAAAGCCCTTGTAAGCACATTACACTGGTTAAACACATGAAAAGCTTCATAAAATAGAGGGGAATGGGAACGTAAAACAAATTATGATTCAGATTATTTATTCATCACACGACATTCTTGTTTCAGCTCAAATGGTTTTGTCAAGAAAAACTAAAAAACGTATGGTAAAAAATGTTATCAAAATACTTATAGTAGTAGTGTGAAATTGTTGGTGCTGGCCCAGTTCAAGGTCACCTGAGGGATGACGTCATCGAGGTCAATGACCTCACCGATGACGTCATCGATGACGTCATCGATTGCGTCATCGATGACGTCATCACCAATGACGTCATTTCTATGACGTCACACCCATGACGTCACAGAAATGACGTGCTGATGACGTCATCACCCCTTACGTCATCAAAATGACGTCACCGACGCCACTGAGGTCAAGGTCACGCCGAAACTTAAAATTTTTTGGCACTTTTGCCGTTTCTCGCACTACGCTCCGAGTTTCAGTCAGAGTCCCCGCGACCTTGACCACTTGGAGCGAATTTTCGACGAGAAACGGCAAAAGTGCCAAGTTAAACTCGAGTTTCTGACATGACCCTGCCTAAATGGGCAATCGGTTATCCCTCAGGTGACCTTGAACCAGCACAACACCAACAATTTGATATTACTGTGACCTTGAAAACCTAACAACGGAGCGCCGACACCGATGCGCACCCCACGACAGCCACCGAGTGACTGACTGTCAGGCTCTGTGTACTCTAGGTATATGGGGAAGTGGAGGGGGAAATCTCAAGGTCATCCAAATGGAGTTTTAAAAAAGTTGAAGAGTAGAAAGACTACTCTTGTGCTTCCTGGGCGACCTCATCAATTTCCAACGGATCTGTAAACCAATCCGATCTGTAGCGGCAGGAGTCCAGAAAACAGGTGCACCACCCATCAGGTTGTCCGTAGCACTTCCGACAATTGGTAAGATTGGAGAAATGAAATTTAATACACCGCTGCGGACAACAAGTGTAAAAGTAGTTGGATTTGTAGATTTTGAAAGTTTGTAGTACCGGTGGTGGCAGCTGTTGGTTCTTGCATCTACACCTGCAACATCCGAAGCATTCACATTGCCGGCAGGCCAGCCCGTCCACTTGCCATCTTGGTAGTAGGAAACACTTGCCCTCGCAGCAATAGGTTGTCCCTGTCTCTTCCTCCCAAAGCTTTTTTGCACAATGGACGACGCCTTGTATCTCTAAACACTTATGCTCGCAACATGAGACACGCTTAGTTTCCATACTTGATGTTGCTTTGGCGAGGGAGCAAGATGAAGTGATGCCGTGGCCAGCAGGAATGGAGCTTATATAAACTAAGGTGAGTGGAGGGGGAAAGGTCAAGGTCATCCAAATGGAGTTTTAAAAAAAGAAAAGAGTAGAAAGACTACTCTTGTGTATCTATAGCGATTTCATTGATAGTGAGTGCTTCTGTATGCCAAGTTGATCTGTACTGACAGGCTCCTAAATAATGTTTGCAAAAACCTGCAAAATGATTGTTGCACAATTTGCAGCCAGTTAGCTGTTTTAATGTGAATTCAATGCAACGTTCAGGGCAACAAGTGTACTTATGCCCTCTCATCTGGTACACATGGAATGTCTTCAACTCCGGTTTCGGCTTCTTCCAAGACTTGCACTTACACATGCATTGACCAAAAGCTTCACATTTTCTACACGCCAGGCCATCCGCAACATCAATGTCATTCGGCCATGAAAAACATTTCCGTTCGCAACAGTAGTTGAGTTGACTCTCCATGTTGCTGTGGTGAAGGTGCGCGATGAAATGATGCTGCAGTCATTGAGAGTGCACCTTAAATAAACTCAGTGGAGGGGGAAAGGTCAAGGCCATCCAAACGGAGTTTTAAAAAAGATAACTAGTCGTCCTCCTCCTCCTCCTCATCCGTTGTACTTAGAGAGCTGTCAGACGAAGAGCCCCGTGCAGGTGCTCCCCAGATGAAAAACAAATCAATTTTAAAACGAAGACCAGGATCTTGCATCATCAATTCCTTTAATTTGTCACATACTAAGTCGACCTTGTGTAAGGTGTCAACAACAAGCTTCCAATTCGTTGGTTCAATATAACATGTAGTAGAGTCTGCCTCGCTGATAACCACATCCTCCGGCCGTATTGGAGTGTAAAGATGTGTAAAGTTCTTTGGCTGTAGCTGAGGTTCAGGCTGGCTGGAAGTGGAAGGTTGAGTGTGGACCCCTGTCGCATCGAAATCCATAGTCATTCTACATTCAATGTTGGGGTTTTCGTTTAATACATACACCAATTTCTCATGCAACATATCCACTTCTGCCGAGTCTTGCAGATGAACATTCCAGGAAAATGGCCATTCTTCATCCGTAGTGGAGTCAACTCGAGAAAGAGTGCTGTCCGCCATGATAGCTAAGCAAGGAATGATGTGAGCTACAGACTGTGGTAACAGTATTGAAAAGTAGAGGGGGTAAACCAAAAGTACGTGGAGGGGGTATTTTCAAGGTCATTTAATTTGGGTTTTAAAAAAAAGGAAATAGTGGAGGGGGAATTCTCAAGGTCATCCAATTTAGGTTTAAAAAAAAAAGGAATGAAGCTTACTCCTCTTCAGCCTCGTTGTCCCCTGCATCTTCATCAGCCTCATCCTCATCGACGTCAGACTCGCCGTAAGGATAGATCGGGGACATGGGCGAATATTGTGGAGATTGTTGACCGTTGTTGTCGTCCCCTTGCATTCTAACTTGGGACCAATCATAAATTAAATTCATTTGTATTATGATCTCAGGGTTGTCCCGCAGTATTTCCTTCATACGTTCGCAAATTGACTCCAAATAGTGTACACTATCGACCGACAGTGTCCAACCCGTACTTGTACCGACATCAGTAGTGGAGTCAGCTTGGCTGATGGTGTTGTTGTCTGCCATGGTTGCTTGTCGGACAAGGAATGACGGTTGATGTGATGCTCATGCAGGAACATGGTGAAGTGGTGGGGGGTGTGGTGGAGTAGTGGGGGAATTTTCAAGGTCATCCAAACGGAGTTTTAAAAAAAGGAAAACTTACAAAGTAACATTGAAACTTTCCAATTGATGGTGGCGAGCGTTTTCTTCTGCAACCTTGCCGACACATGTGACTATGCCGTACAGTATGAAAAGTACAACCATAATAAGGCCGAACAATAAAAGATAGCCGTTGACTATCATGATATTTTCTGAGTGGATCTGTTTTCTTCTTATCGCCCTCTCCTGCATCCTCTTCTCCAACTCGTGGACGAAGTCACAACATGCGTGAGGACACCTTTCATCTGTTGGTAGGTTTGCCATTGTTGATGTTGTCGGTGTGGCTGTTGAAGATGGAATGAGGTTTCCAATTGCGATGTGCCATGTACACCAATAGTCAAGTGGTGGGGGGTAACAAAGCAGTGGAGGGGGAAGTTTCAAGGTCATCCAAATTGTGTTTTAAAAAAACCTATCTTGTTACTGAGCTTATATGTCAGTAACAAGATAGGTGTTTCTGCTCTTTTACTTCTTTAATATAATGAAAAAATATACATATTCTACAATGGTTAGGACAAGAAATACAACTGCTAGTCAGCTGAAGTAGTCCAAGTTGTCTGGCTCGGTCTTCATGGACGCTGGTGAGGAAGCCGTCGAGGAGTGTCCAGGCTCTTCCTTTGACTGCCGGGTGTTCCGTATATTGCAAGCGTAAACTTGCACATTTATACGGTAGCCTCGTGCCACCATCAGCTGCAACTCCTTGTATAAGTCGTTTAGCTCCTGCTGAGTCTTGATGCTCACCTCCTCGTAACTTGCGCAACTAACGTTCAGAGACATCTTGATGTTGCTAGGTTGGCTGCTGGAGTAGAAATGAAGCCGAGGCACAGCGCTTGGAGGTACATGAAAAAGTGGTGGGGGTAATAGTGGTGGGGGTATAGAAAATCCAATTAAACAGTTCTAAACTTTTTCCATCGATACAATGGAATGGAACAAATAGCGCAGGTGTCCTTGTAATTTTCAAATCGAAACAGTGGCGCTAGAAATCCGAATTGTTTTATACCACCATCCTGTACGAATCGCCGAAGGTCTCTGACGGCGGCCTCGCCACAAGGCCTACAAAACTTTTCCCCGTCGTGGAACTTATACCAGGAGTATTCTGAATACCCTGTATTTTCCCTCCTGTAGCGTTTGACATCTTCTTTTATTGTTAGTGGGATGTTGTCTTGTAAACATGTTGGGAACAAGTCCTTGTGAGTTATAACTCGTTGTATGCAAAGCTCGTACAAGGTGCTCATCGTTTGCTAGTTGGCAACAGACTGACCGTTTTTCGCATCCAAGCAGGTTTGAATCCTAGTGCGGTAGTGGGGGTAATTACAGTAGTGGGGGTAATTGTGAAATGCAAAGGTCAAAGGTCAAGGTCACCCGCGAAGTTTAAAAAAAATGCAACATATCAATACGTGAAGTCTGTCACATATTGATATGTTGCATTTTTTGTTTTTTTTTATTTTTTTGTCTTTTATGATTTGTTTATTTATAAAACATTACAACAACATATGTACAACATTAAAACTTAAATCTAACACTGCTGCTTGTCAGCGATGTGGATGGTCAACTCTGTAGAATTGCTACCCGTGCAGCCGTGGGACACCAGGTATAGACACCCGGGTTGAATAGAGCGAAGATCCTCGTTTTGTAGAAGATGGACGAATCTCTTGGGCAGGTACACCTGGAACTTTGGTTCATCCCCCGGAGTAAACGGTGCCTCGCTGAGACTGCAGCAGATGGCCTCCCCAACTGTAGTCTCCATCTTCTTCATAGCATGGATTATGTAGTGCTTCTCGTCTTTTAGTTCCGAGCACTTCTTTACAGGTAATATTGTTGACTTGGAGTGAGCATTGAACTGCTCGACCAAAGTCTGAAGGAACTGGTGAGATGCCATGGTCAGGTTACAGATCGTCTTCTTGCTCGGAGATGTTGTCGTCTCGGAATCTCGAGTAATACTCATGCCAGGTCCCTGTCTGCTCCCCACTTATATACTCTCCGTTACCCCCACCACTCCCCAATTCCCCACTTTGAAGGTAAGAGGCGAGTTTATAGGCATTTTTCAAAGCGCAATGTCTATCTTTATCATGTTCTGGGCTTTTTGTACAAATACATATGGTTTCCAGCATGTATTGATAATTCTTATCCAATTCCACATCATTAACCGGAACATGAGTAAATCCTTCGATCCATCTTTTCTTTTCCAGCCCCTTTGTGTAAATATTGGTAAACTTGTCTGAAAAGTGATGCATAATGTGATACAAGTCCGTGTAACTTGTAAATCCATCATACCAATCGATATGATGGAAGTGTTTTGAAATCCATCTGTTGGTAGTAGCGGCTTTACTAGTTAAAGACGAATAAGAACATGGTGGTTTAAATAAAAACGAATAAGGAACACTTGTATTCATGTCCAAAAACACAAGTTCTTTTATAATGAATCTATCATCATTACCACGAAACGCTTGAAACTCAATAATACCAGGCTTGGACTTTACTTGTTGTTCTTCTCCCTTGTCCATTTTGAAGGTCACACGTCTGCTCATTACGAAGTCAGGAGGTCAACTGATTTCCACACCACGGTAGGTACTACTTTTATACCAGGCCGTACAGTTGTTGGCGCGTTGGTGTATATTTAACGTGGGCACCGTCCCCAATAGGCCTAACCCCACAAAATGTTGGCTATTGTTTTAAAAACTAACCATTGTCATTTAAGTTTCCATCTTTATATTTTCCTTATTTTCATTTTCATCACTAACACTTGATTCTTCTCCTCCATCTTCCTCTTCTTCCTGTTTTACTGATTTCTTATGTAGTTGAGCGTACTTTTCCAATTGTCTCCACATCTGTACTTCATGAGGAACTCTATTAAATATAGAAGTATCCACAGGTCCGTATAATATAGGTGCGTCCGGTTGTTTGTCCAAAGTGTCTTCCAGATAATCTTTAATAATCGAACTTGAAAACACCAGTTGTCTCAAGTATCTTGTTATAGGTTCAGTAGCACAAGTTAAAATGAAAAACTCCTCTCGATTAAGTTGAATTTTGTTATCATGTCTTGTTGTGTCTCTAAACCGTAGCTGATGATCACCACGTTGTTTAATGATATCAATTTCCACATTTGAATCCAAAAGTCCTACTCTTGTCTTTCTTCCAAACATGTTACTACTTAAATAGCATTCTAGTAGATGCAAATGTTTCATAAACGATTCCCAAGCACTGTCCGTAAACAAAATCATTTTGGGTCCATGAGTTAAAATTACAGTAGGGGAATAATCTGTAGATTTCATAACACCGATTAAAACACTTTTATCCAAACTGGAAGAGATTGGGTAAAATATTCGCAAAAATACCTCACTCAATATGTTTGGAGAAATATTATCTTCAATATCCCTTTTTCTCTTTTGTATAGTCTTTCTTCTTTTACCTTTTTCTTCAACATTATTACTGGCGTGAAGTTGTCCGCAAACGTTTTGTTCACCTCCTTCCTGGTGACCTTGAGGATCTAAAAACTCAGATATCTCCTTCTCAATATCTACCACATTTTCAGGTGTACCACTAGGAGAAGCCATATTGAATACGATGCTACCCATACAACAGTAGGCAACAAACTGATGAGGAGCGGTCTGTACGCTCTGCTTTTATACTCGCGGAATGAAACAAAACCGGTTCTTACAATACATTTTTAACAATTCCAGTTAAAGGTGTGTATGTTACGATTTTATCATGTAGAATTAAACAGTATGCAGTTGTATTAGCCGGTATAGCATCGTTGAATTCCATTTCTATTTTTATATCCACACTTGAAGACTTTACTGATTCATTTTGTTTAGAACAATCGATTACAACTATTGGGTAGGCATCGAAATATTTGTCAGGTGGTAATAAAGGTGTATTTGTTTTACCGTAATATGAACTTTGGAATCTCGCGTACATATCGTACAATATACTGTATTTCTTCTTAGTGAATGACACATTTAAATTGTCGTATGGAAAGAATTGTGAATTTAAATAAACTTTAATATTTTTCAAGTCACAATGATCAAATTGTCCTGCATGTTTAGTAATGGCGTCTCTTCTACCTGTTTGTAAACCAAATATAATATACCTGGCTCGTTCTACATAATTCGATGTTTTAACAGTCCAAGTGTGTCGATCCGTAGTAGGTAAACTGGGATGCTCATGAAATTCCCAACTTCTAAATGGAATAACAATATCACGATCGGCTTTTAATTTTCTTAAAAGTAGCATTCTATGCTCGTCAGCCAATTTAACATGTGGAACTCTCCATACAATTTTGTCTAATTTTAATTTCCATTCTAAAGTCGCATCTGTAGTAGCATCTGCAGCTTTAATAATGTCTTTATCGTTAGAAGATCTCAACAAAACTAATTCTTGTTTAACGTTTAATATTATTTTCCTATAATCTTCAGCAAAACCAAGCAGCAAACGTAATGGAATATGAAAATCAAAATATCCATTTGGATTTGGAGTGATCGTGTCAATCGTAGGTAATACCCATCCGGCAGGTTTAAGTAAATTGGTTTCATTGGGTGTTATAGATGTTAATCCTTTTAAAGTTGTCGTAATACCTACTTTTTTAGTGGAATCAACTGTTACACCTGATATTTCATATCTAATTTCATCAAATAGGAAAGCCATAGGATTATTTATAAATGGAACTGTTGTACCAACAGTAGTACCGTCCTTTTTAGTAACTTGTCCTTCAATATACAAGTAACTTTCACATGGTAGTGTGTAAATGTCTTGATTTTGTATGGGAATACGGATTTCATCGTTATTGTTTAATTTCGATGAAGTGTAAGGGTTGTGGGTGTGATATTCTTTTTCCCATAGGGTTTCGTCGAATGTTGGACCCTGCGCTATATCCAGTATATCCATACTCGGTTAATTTTAATCCAATTCTCTCTAAGAAACGAATGTTCTCGCGTGTTAACTCCTCCACAGCTGAAGAGCTACTAATGCGGTTTCCCGTAGGTTGTTCGCTTTTAAATGTTAAACCCATGGTTTTGTATTAAAGTGTCGATTTTAAATGTAATCTAATCGTAATAGGCTCTTCTCTGAAGTCTACCAAGTTACCGTCTTGATCCAATACGCTCAACACGATGTCTGAAATGAAAGTGGTGTTCAACGGTAGATATACCAGGTTTTGTGGCTTTTCAACAATTTTAAATCCAGGTGGTACACTTGGGTAAAAAGTATGTATGATGTGGGTGTTAGCCCCATCCCTGTAAGCACCTTGTATAATGTTACAAGTTATGTCTATACTATTGACTTTTAATATTGTTACTGTTTTCTTACCGGAATGTGTTACATCTGGTTCTAAAACAGGCTCATCGTTGGAAAATCCTAATAAATCACCAATTGAGTTTGGTTGAGTGAAATCTATATAATATTTGGAAGTAATTTCAGCTTTCATCGTATTATTATTACCTTTTAATGTTATATTGTCTTTTCCCATTTTAGTTTGCAAAAATTCATTTATATGATCAATTTCATAAGAACCTGTGGGTAACCTGCACTCTTGTAAGTCTGTAAATTTTCCACTGGCATCCTTTCCCTTATAATAATGCAATACGTTATTTTTACCTTCCGTAACATTGGGGATAGAGTTGTAAGTTGTAAAATCCAATAGTGCCGCCTCCCAAAACCTTCCTTTTTGCAAGCGTAACGCTGGAAAAAGGATACTTCGTAAAGTGGACGATTTTCCTGTTAATGATACCGTATAGGAAGACATCTCAATAGTGACTGATACTTTTAGCTAGAAATTCCAAACATAAATGGCCGCATATTGAAGTATTATCAGGTTGTTCTCTTTTATAGTTATAATATATGTTTTTAGCAGATTTAAAGTAATTTTGAAGTTCTTTTGGTGGTGGCAAATTACCGAAACTATCAAAATAATATACATTGTTATTTAGTTTCTTATAACAAACCCAATGGGTGCCAGGCCCTTCAGTATTATCCAAATTTACAATTCCAGTCTCATTTTGCCACATTTTCTTTGGTAAACTGTCTTTCATAAACACACCGCGGAAAAATGGTATTTTTAAACAGGAAATATATTTAAATAATTCAATATTGGTTAATGCTTTATGTGGTATGACCAATTGATTTCTTTCATTTAATATGCACGATAAGGTCTTAGGTAAAGACCTGCCCCGTTTTTTACCATTGACCACACGGTGGGCTTCTTCCTGCCTTTTCTTGTAGATCGTCGTCTTCTTTTTATATTTCCTCCATGTTTTCTTGTGGTTGACCTCCTTTTTACTCTCCTTCTCCTCCTTCTTCCACCTCCTACTGCTGTTTTAGCCTTCATACCTGCTGTTACTGCTAAAGCTGCTGCTTTTTCTGCTATGCTAGCGTCACTTGATTTTACTCGTTGCCAAGCTATGTCCGCAAGCTTTTTGTCAGCTATTGATCTATTTTTTGAATCGGCAAACGTGGAATATGCGATATCGTGTTCTTTACAAGCCTGATCTAACTTATTTATGCCAGGATCGCCTCTTTCCAGTCGTTTTTTCAATTTAGTTCCTGGTCCGCAATACTGATAACCTCCCGGTATATGAAATTCGTATGGTAATGCGTCTATTGCTCTATTTACTATGGATCCTACTGGAATTCGTTTTAAAGCTTTACTTAACAGAGAAACCGCTGTGGACGTGATCCCACCTCCTCTCCTTACAGTGTCTCTATATGGACTGATGTACTGGAACGTCATTATTGTCCTTTTATAATCGCAATGTACAACTTATGTGTTACCTCTATGACAAGTTGGACATAAATGAAGTCGTTTATTGTGTTCTTTTATTAAATATCAAAATCACCCCAATCCGATGATCTAAACTTTTTTGTACGAGGGTTGATAAAATAGTTTTGAACAATTTCCCGTTTAATCCAAGTACCTCTCTCAGATTCCAACAAAGGAGTACGACCTGAACCAATACCAATATGATTGTATACATCAAATAATGCATTTCCTAAAACTTTTACAAGAAAATTAACAGTGACAGCATTATCCACATGTTCAGGGTCTTTAAGGTCTGTTATACGTTTATTATTACAAGTATACACTTTGCTATCCATTTGTGATAATGTGATAGCCTGTCCTACAGTTGCAGCATCATTTGCTTCTCTTCCTTGCGCCATGTTTGTTAATTTTTTATTACTACATATAAAAAACGCATAGTAATTATTTGGATCTAGATGTACTGTTTGTCCTAAGGCAGCCGCGTCTCTATCTGCATGACCCCATGACACATTTGATAACCTTCCATGCCTGCAATCCCAATAAGCGTTTTTGTATGTCAATAAACGAAATTTTTCATTACCTTGAATAAAGTCATCCCCTTGCTTTGATAATACTTCATCTCGTTTTGCAAATCCAGTTGTTTCTTGTTTTAAAGTCTCTTTCATTTGACCCACTGTTGCACCATCAGATGGTGCTGAACCATCTTTTACATTCGCCAAACAATTGCCAAGACAATCGATAACTCCCACATCACGTATGACACAATGATCTTTTATATATTTGAGATTTACAGCATCATTTTCATTTTTTGGATAACCTATATCGTTAATAACAAATTTATAAAAAGAAAATCCATCTTTTGTCTTTTCAGGTATCAAAGAATGTAAATAGCGTCTATTTACGCTGTCTTTTGCATCTTTAGGGTCATCTACGTTGGATATACGTTTATTGTTGGCACTATACGTTTTCCCATTGAATTTTAACGTATTTTTTAATTCAGATGACAAATAACCTTTGTTTATCGCATCACCGTTTTGATTTGGTTTACCAACGTTGATAATTCTATGATCTTCTGCGTCATATGTGTTATTTTGTAGTTTTAATGTTGGCGATATCTTTTCCTTTAATATTTTTAGATTTATTGCATCGTTTTCATCCGTAGGATCTTTTATGTTTTTTAACCTTTTATTACTCATATCATAATCTCCATCAGGTGTTTGTGGTAAACCAGCACTTCTTTTTAAACTATTGGCATAATATAACCCATCCGAGGAGTAACGTCCGAACTTGTCGACACTCATGGTGCAACTGAATAGTATTCTAGGGAGTAACGCATTTTTATGAGATTACCCCACGGTTTCGGAGTTCATCCACTAAAGCCACCCATTCGTTTTCCAATCCAGTATGACCCGCTTCTTTAGCTTCATGTATTAGTTTCATTCTATCCACCAATTTATTGATATTATTGTAATAAATCACATTTGTGTTATATAGTTTCTTCATTAAACCTGTACCCGTAACGGACTTACTTCTTTTTCTTCGTTCCTGAGCACTTACATCCAAAGTGGATGCCATAAATCTTCGTTTTACAGGTTTTCTTTGTGTTAACGGCATTGTTTGTCTTCTAGTTGGTATTAACTTGGATACAAATTCTTTATATTTTAAAGACTTAGATCTAAAAGGAGGCTGGTCAGGTAAATACTTTCTCCTATATGCATTTGTCTGTTCCAAAATATTTTTATATGCTTCCATGTCTTTTTCTTTCACTACCGATACTGAAGGCTTATTTTCAAATAATAATTCAAATAATCCTTTTGTGCCCTTATACCTTTGATCGCCAATGACAATATTATCATGTTCGTCAACGTTTAACGGGCTATTACCTATCATTAAACCGTCTTCTGTTAATCTCGCTCCATAACTATGGTAATTCTTATTAGGAATTGTTCCGAGTAACATTTTTACCATGTATTTCCTTCCTAAAGGTCCTTTGTTATGAATGTTTTCACCCAATAAGCTTATGTTTGACGGACCTTCCCTTGTCTCTTCTTCTTTTTCCTCTTCACTAGCAGTTGATACAACTTCATGTCCTCTTTTGGCTTTTACTTCATATAAATCTTTTATTCCACTATAGTCCGGTGATTCTAGCTCTCTTTCGGGTTCTCCACCGGTAAAACCACTATACGTAGAGGATTCCAGGTCTTCATCACTAAAATCTTCTGATTTTACATTTTCTCTTTCAAACTTCGTAATAGGTGCAATCGCATCTCCTTCCAATACAGGTTTAGCAAATTTTTTGTTTAATTGTTTCAAGGGTTCAGTAATAGGTTTAAAAGTAGATTCAAGGAATTTCTCCCTCTCGCTAATACCTAGTTTCAATGCTCTGTTTTTAGCCCGAATAGAATCACTAAGTGATTTTATTTCTTTTACTAATTTTTCTTGGTTAACCATGTTTGTAGCAAGACGTGTTGTACAACAATGAATGTGTTATACCACGTTTAATGTATTAATATAAATTTATCAAATCCTATCCTGTATCGACCATTGTTTAGCGGTTGTTCCTTCATAATTGTTAGGAACCCATACTTTTCAGCCCAAGCCTTTCCACACAACTCTTTAAATCGTTCAAATGTCATATCCGCATTTACATGATCAAAATATATATGTTTTAGGTTGGTTTCGTCCTGTTTAAATACAATTAACATGTTTGCATTGTCTCTAATGAGTTGTTTAGGTATTTTGCTGTAAGTTTGGCCAATATAAATGCTATCTATGTTGTTATGTCGACCCATAGCGAAGTAATTCCTTATTGTGTTTTGGTTTTCACAAGATACATCGTCGAATATAAACACGGAGAATGGTTTAGCTTCTTGTGGCTGCATGACACTCTCGCTTGCATTAAACTTTAAATATTTAACTTCAGGCACATTAGTCAGTATTTTTTCCAATAATTGATACTTTGGTTGTTGTAGTGATTTTGAAAATACATATAGATTGTTAAATCGTAATCCTTTAGGGTTTGTAATCAAATTGAATACTACATTAGTTTTTCCACAGTTGGAAGGTCCGGTAACCAGACAACGAACGGTGTTTGGTAACAAATTGCCATGCTTCCCACTATTGAATTCTGAATTATCCACTGTGAGTTCATCTATATTATTAATAGTAAAACTCTCTTTTTGTGGTACTATCTCCATCCTTTGTAATGGTTCAACCTAAAATGATTCTCTATGGTTATATCAAATCCTTTTTAGGTATCCAAGAATCTTCCGTCTTATTAAATCCTAACCATCGTACTTTGACCTTATCTTTTTTCCGTTGCAACACCTTTTCAACTAAATATACATCGCCTACTGTTGATTTTAACATTTCATGTCCATAAAACCCTCCTTCAAGCAATTGTCCTTTATTATCTTTTAAAATATATGTCTCAGGTACTGTAGGTTGTACTTTGAATACAGTAAAAACCTCATTGGTCCAATTTGGCAGGTATCTTTTACTGAATACACCTTTATATTTACTTATTCGCACTTTATCACCCACATTAAATTTTTTAGGCTTTAGTTTTTCAACTTTTGGTTTAGTATTCGTTTTTATACGTTTTAATACAAGGTTTTCATTTTTACTAGTTACTTGGTTTGGTTTCATCCCGATAGTCCTATGAAATTTGTTATTGTAATCGTTTATAAGTTTTGGTAACATATCAATCCATATGTGCGATCCTCTGTTGGAAAACATTTTATACATTGCACTTTTTAAAGTTCTGTTGAATCTTTCGATTATTGAGGCTTTTACTTCTGAATTGGTTGAATAATGGTTTATATTGTGTTTTTTCATTAAATTTGCAAATTCCTTATTAAAATATTCTTTTCCATCATCTGTTTGTAAATGTTTAATAGTATGTTTGTCTCTTTGTATAGCTGTTTCCATTGCTTTTGTAACACTTTTGCCACTTTTATCTTTTAGTGGTAAAGCATCTGCCATTTTTGAAAAACAGTTAATAACAGTCAATATGTATTTATATCCTTTATTTTGTTTGCTATAAGGAATCATTTCGATTAAATCCGCTTGATATAAATCATTAATTCCTTTTATCACCGTATTTCTTCGTGGAAACTTTCTTCTTGCAGGTTTATGAAGTTCGTTGACAATTTGTTGCTTTAAGTCCTTCATATTGCAGGTTTCAATGTTTGTTGTATCACATGTATAATCACAATGAATGTTGTTTTAAATATTCACATCATTTATATGGGTCAAGGTCATCCAAACTTGTGTAAAAAAATGGGGAACACGGCGTTGGACTTGCCGTGTTCCCCATTTTTTTACGGAAGGAGAAAGGAATAAGGTCGTAGTTGTAGAAGGACGAAGAATAGGTTACTAGTTGATAGGGTTTAGAGAGTAGTGGCCAAAAGGAAGAGTGTGGATTTTGTCGGGCATAATGTATCTTTTATCATCCCGAGCTGACAACGCTTTTTTAATTTCGGTGACACTGTAGACTTGATGCTTAAAGCTTCGGATATTGTTGAATGTTGCTGATATCGTAGTATCTTCAAACAAACAAGTCTTGTAGTGGTCAAATGTCACGTGTTTTTTCAAATAAGATGTCTTCACTCCTTTTGCTTTCTTCACTGTCGGTGTGTTGTTCTCGTGGTACATCTTAAATGAATACAATTTCGCCATCAGCGCCACTATTTCTTCTAAAGGCATTCCATTTGCTTCATCTTTGAATTTTCCAATTACTTTTTTATATTTTTCATTAAAATTTGGATGGTTTTTCGGATAGTCAGAAAAATCGAAATCTTCTTTGTATGGAAAAGTCCTTAGGTCTTCATACATGTCCAAAGTCTTTATCCAGTAGATAAACGCGTCCGTATCCATGTATGCGACTCCAATGTTTTCCCTTCCGTAATGTTTAACCATTTTGTTATAATGGAAATCATACATCAGGGTTTTACTTATATCCAAAATCGACATACCTATGTATAACGGACGGTCCATGACTATTGTTGTTTTCTTCATACTGACAGCGACTAGATTTTCGTTTATAATCATGGATGTTCCGAAATTTGGTTTTTGCACTAATTTTTCCAATTTCCTAGGATCACTCACTAATTTTACATTTTTGTGTTTTCTTTTGTTCTCCAAGGTCTTCCCAAAGATGGCATTGTTCATTAATTTATAGAAGTCCTTTTCAAATGCTGTTGTCGCTGCAGCTCTTCTTGCAGTGTTGGAATCAATATATGGTTTCAACCAACAAGACTGGGTGAATTCAATTGCTCTATGAATTCTCACTATACGTAGACCCAATTCAAGAGCCTGTTGAACTACCCAGTAGTGAGCCACATAGCGATCCTTATTCTCCAAGGTCATCATCAATTTTGGCCATCTTCCTGTCGGTGAAACTTCAGTCTTGGCTAGGAGAGGCAAGTCGTAGTGATGGTCATGAAGGTGCTCCGGGTATTCAAAATCACAGTCCAAAATATAGCCTTTTGGACCATCCTTTGGAATCTGTGAGATGTCTCCGATGGTGGCCGGGTCGATCCACTTGAAGTCAGCGTAGGGAAGCGGATTTGACATTGCCCAACCATAAAGGTTGTTTGCATCAAAATAGCCAAGGTAGACCGATGGTTGTTGCTCGTCGAAGCCGGGGATGTACTTGTTGTTGGCTTTGACATGACGTGTTACAGCTTGTGTCAAACCGCCCCGTACACCAGATTCCATCATGAGCACCATATCAATATCCGTTAGAAGTTCCAGTCGACAGTTGGTTGACTTTAGCATAGCTTGCCATGCTAATCCTGGAGATGTGTACGAGTGTAGAGGGTCCAGTCCATAGGCGGAGAAGCAGGTGTTTCTGAATTCTTCCATCACATCGCACAGCAGAGTTACGTCCAATTTTATATAAAAGTCAGAATATTCCCCTAAGGTTTGAATGTTTAGTTGGTTCCAAACATTACATGCATGATTGTAGTCTTCAACGGAGATTTCACTTTCGTTTAATTTGCTGTTGAAGGCTTCAATCGGCGGTAGACTGGTTTCTTCAAATTTTTCTGTAGAAGTTATGTAATCGTAGGGGAACACTCCTTTCCGTAATACTAGGTCTAATTTATCTTCAGGTACAATTTTTCTGGTTTCTTTTAGGTCTTCTCTTCTTAGGTTCTCTGACAATTTGGCTAAACTAGATGCCATAAATCTGTAAGAGTCTACGAAGCGAAGTTTAATTTTACCTACTGTTTTTGAAAAGCTGATGTACTTTTCCAATGTTGTAGCAAGAACATCAATTTTACCGTCATCTCTTCCTAACTCCGGGATAATAAAGTGGGAGTCGTAGCCGCTAAGATTGTGTAAAACGACAGGAATAAAGTTTGGCAGTTTGTAATTTATATTGCATGAATTACAAGCAGCTCCTCTGTATAACCCTGTCAGGTGATCGTGATCTCTTACTTTTGGATTTTCTTCACTGAACATCTTCTTGCATAAATAGCATCTTGTCGCTAAGTTGTATTCTTCTTGTTGATTTTGGTTTAAAGGTTCCATAGGTACAATATTACCGAACAAGCGTTGAACCTTTCCAGCAATATCGTACAGTTGGTCTACAAAATACTTAGCGGCTTCTTCACCACGGTAGAGTATTGGAGTGGATGTTAAACCATAGTCTTGCAATTGGTTTTTAGACAAGGTTGATTTAACTAGTAAACAAAAACTGTTGGGCTGATGCAACTGATATTTTGTTCTTCTAGTCACTTCGCCGTCCGGCAGCTCCTGTGGTACTAACGTTGATTCAAAATCTGCATAGACCACTATTGGAATTCGGTATTGGTGAACTGTCTTGTTAAATTGGATACACGCTCGAGATGGTGGTGGCAGACTAATCTTCACTTCATAGTTCTCGTTGCAAAGTCTTTTATGTTCCAATAACCAGTCCAATCCTCCACGTCTTGAATCTTTCCAAGAAAAGCAGAAACATCTCTTGCAAACTGTAATCCTATTTACTCTTTTGGTCAATTGTTTTACAACTAAGGCTTCAAAGTCCTTTATCCATACATAATGGGAAATTTCACCCTTAGTTATCAATAGCAAGTCCGTGTGGTTTCTTTGCTCAACCTTTACTACCCGCAAAGGATAAACGTTGTTTGAATCATCCAGACCAAAAACATTCACTGAAACGCCAGGATTTTTCTTTTCAAATTTGTCTATGTCTTTCAATGTAACTGGGTAGGTGAGGCCTTGAAAGTTGTAGCGGTGTTCATTTTCGTAATATTCTCTACCAACTCTTTCAGGATGATCTTTAACATACTTGGTTAACATTGCATACTTAAAACATTCATTACCTTCATTTTGCACATTCCTACACGATTTAGTGTTTTGGATTTTCTTTGGTAAAGGGATAAAACTACTACCCCTTAAACCATATCCATGCTTGTGAACCCTTACATCCATACCTTCGATTGATGACAAAGTCCATCCAGATCCTCTTCCTTCATGTTCTTGAAGTTTTGTTATAAGTTCTTCCAAGCATTCTTCAATAATATCATCGATGTTGGAGGTGAAGGTAAGGGTTCGGTTTTTGGTAATGAACGCTCTCAATGCTGTTTCACCATCAGTATTGTTAAACATAGCCTCTAACACCATTCCAAATTTAATAAAATTTAGCCTTTGTAATTCTTCCCTCAACGTTTGACCAACAAGTTCCTTAGCCTGGGTTATGAATGTTTCCAATTCCAATTGAACGTTATTAATTTTGAAATGTGTTACAACTCGTCCTGGCAAGGCTGTGGTGCGCAGTTGTCTTACATCTTCCAGTTCTTCTTCTTCCATATCCTCTTCTTCGGTGTCCTCTTCTTCGGTGTCCTCTTCTTCAATAGGTCTTGTAGCAGTAGATGGTCCAGCACCAGCAAATTGGATCACACTTCTTCTTTGCATTTGCTGTAGATAGCTGTCGTAGTAGTCCATCTGCTTCTGGTGCTCTTCCAAAAACCGGTCAATTGAGTCTAAGTCTATTTCATCCATGGTAATATCTTTTTTTCTATCTTCGTCTTCATGTAATTCTCTGTGTATGGTGAAAAGATCTTCGTCTTGAAAGATTTCCCCACAAATGTCGCAAAGAGCCATTTCAAACAGTTTGGCTTTGAATGCACACTCTGTGAATGTCCACGCAATAATGAGCAGCGCACTCCACCGGGACCCTTTATATCCGAGGCAGATAGGTGGGGAAAGTGACGTCATATGGAAACAGGTTATCACTCATGTGCTAAATTTAGCCTTTACACAACCGTTTGTAATACATTTATCAGTAGGCTTGATAAATTGATGATATTTGGTCTAGATTCAATAATTTGTACAAGTTTTTTCAAAGATGTCTGTTTGAGCAAGTTTATGTAGGTCAAGGTCATTTGGAATTATTATTTTGAGCGGGGGATAGAGCACTAAGCAGCATCATTTACTACAAAGTGCTCTATCCCCCGCTCACATTCTTTTTTAACTTTTTGTTTAAACTTTTTACAAGGGTGAAACATCACCATCAGAGTCGGAATCATCCTCATCACGGAATAGGTAGCGATGACAATACATAATTCTTCTGGCAACTAACATCCTATCCATTGGACGATGGGGAGTGTCTTGTTCTTGTTCTTCTTCTTCTTCGATTTCCAATTGGAATTCCATTTCCGACTCAGATGACGACTCTAATGTTTCGTAGGCATGCAAGTCCACCTCATTGTCCGTTGAACCAGCTTCGTCAGAGTCCGTTTCAATATCCATTATCTCTTCCTCCTCCTCTTCTTGATCAACCGCAGGTAGTTGGTCCTCTACTTCTATAATTTCTAGAGGTATAACCTCCAGAATAGAGACAATTCTGTTGCGATGGAACACGGTGTTGTCAAGTGGAGCCATGGTATGGAAGTGTTGTATCCATCCAATTTGCTTACCCTTTTTATACCCCCACCAACTATACAATTTATGTGGGTCAAGGTCACGTAAAGATACCCTTTGAGCGGGGGATAGACCACTAAGCAGCATGCTAGTCCATTGCCGCAAAGTGATCTATCCCCCGCTCTATTCCGCAGACCACACTCAAGTCCAAGTCCACATCCAAGTCCACATCCATATGTTACACTTTATTATTACTGCCACCAAGTAATTGTCACTCGCACATTTACTTGGTTTTGATAAAGGTACTGCACAAACTCCATATTGGTTGTTTGTTCGTTATACAAATGCATCATGAAATATGCAATCTTATCGATTGCGGCATTGTCCAACGGTTCGCAATTCACAAGTTCCAATGTGCCCTGGCTGGTCTTCTCCTCTATAAGTTCCACCACTTCGTTGATGTCTTCTTCCAAGAGGATGAACTCAACACTGAAGCTCTCCATTGTTGTTGATAGTGTCTAGACAAATGCTTGACTAAATGCTTTATTCATCAGTCCTACATATATACCAATTTCCCCCTCCTATTACCCATTCCCCCTCTACCTTTATATGGGTCAAGGCCATCCAATAATACCCTTTGAGCGGGGGATAGACCACTAAGCAGCATGCTAGTCCATTGCCGCAAAGTGATCTATCCCCCGCTCTGTATTCCACACAAGTCCTAGTCTTTACACACACACATAAGCCCCCAGTCTTTTACACTTACTCATATACTCTGTCCTCCCTGCCAATTAAGAGTTCCCCATGTTTGCCACTATTTTCAATTAACCTTTCCAAGTCCCAAAACACAATGTCCAAATTAACCAAGTTCGCTCGTCCAATTTGAAACACACTATTCCCCCCAAAGTCACTTGCTCTCACTTGTTGTCCTGTATACTGCTTCTTCTTCCACGCTACAATCACTACCCTACCTTCTTCAACAACCATTCTTTTAACGTTATCATACACCTTCTTCAACATCCCTTTACAGTTTAAATAGTTTATGGTTACATACTCCCACTCCTTACCAATGATCAGTGATCCACTCATTTTCTAGCGTTCCACTGGAAGGTTCAAAGCAGAATGAAGTCGGGATGTACAGACCCCCCTCTTTTATACCAGTTAACCGGTTGTCCTTGCTGTAAAGTGGGTCAAGGTCATCCAATGCTACCCTTTGAGCGGGGGATAGACCACTAAGCAGCATGCTAGTCCATTGCCGCAAAGTAGTCTATCCCCCGCTCTGTATTCTACACACACACACACACACACACACACATGTCCCTGTCCAAGTCTTTCATTACATACCCAATATATATTCAGTTCCTTCATCATCACTATCACTCATCACTGCTTCCACAAACTCCACAGGATTAAAGTTAAATTGTTTCAATTGTTCTTTTAAGTTTTCAATTTGTTGGTCCTTTACTTCTAAAACACTGTGAAGGTGTGATATGTAGTCCGCTGCCTCGTTGATGCTTGCTACTCTCGGATCGCCTAACTTCAAGCTGGGAACTACACCCTGCAGCCTGTAGTAAGCCATACGCCTTTCTTGCTCCTGCCGTTGACCAGGACTGAGCAAGCCTTGCCCGTCTTGGCTCACCTCCAGCAAGGTCCGTAGCATTGGAGCTTTGCAGGCGTTTGCCCGAGCAACAGTTATGCTGTGGAATGGTCGAGCAGGTCCACGAGTAGCAGGCAGGACGTTGGCAGCACGCCTTCTTGAAGAAGAAGAGGAAGCCTGAGAAGTTTTGCAGTTGGAAGCCATGTTGAAGTGAGGTATTCAGCTAAGCGATACAAAGCAGAATAACCAAACTGCACATCAATACCCGTATATATACACTTATCAGTGGTGGGGGTACTAGCTAGCCTTGGTAAAGTGGGTCAAGGCCATCCAAAAACATTACCAGAACGGGGGATAGATCACTAAGTGGCATGTTAGTCCATTGCCACAGAGTGATCTATCCCCCGCTCTGTATTTCACATTCACGCACACATTCATACATACACACAAGTCCCAGTCCAAGTCTTTACCCACACACCTATCCACTCTCATCCTCACTATCATCACTGTCCAACAGGCTTTCACACTTCTTAATCAGTTTTTCCCATTTACTCCTAACATAAAGTAGCTCCCTGCGAGTATTCTCTAGCATTCTGTCCCTTTGCTCTATCACTTCGTCGTACCACTCGATGATGTTTGGTGGAGTCTGAGTTGCTGCATCCGTCGTGGTTGGTTGAGACGCCCCGCTGCTCCGCAACTCCTTCCTCACAGGACCAAAGCCGGAGAATCGGACACGACTTCTTGACGAAGGCCCCGATCGGATTGGTCCAATGCTCGGGCTGGAGTTGGAGGCGACCGGGCCAGAGGTAGAGGCTGGGACGTTCATAGCAGACATGGTGGTGTTCAGCTTAACGGTGTAAAGCAGAATGAGAGGACGGTTGATCACCACTCCTATATATACCCATTTTTAGTGGTGGGGATAACACTGGGGGGGGGGGGGGGGTTAAAAGAAATTTTGCTTAGTCTTCCCGGTCATCAGTTTTACATACCTTTAGCACACCCATTATTTTGGTTTCTTCAATAACTTTACACACCTCAAACACCCAAGCAAACAGCTCATCTATGTTGTTATAATTAATTTTTGTCCAGTGTTCATACTTATGAGTTTGGTTGTTTATAATACATAGATAAAATGTAGACCCGTCTTGTCTTATACAATACTCAACTTCCATTCTATGCTGGTTTAGCACTTCCCAAGCATTGTGTTGATCTATCAAGAAGTCACCACCTTTGTAATTGTACCGTGACATGTTTACCACGGAGCACAGAAACAGACTGAAGCAAATGAACGGCTCATACAAGCTTAGTAAGAGCGTTAGAGTGGGGGTATCACGTGATACACAACATTAGTTGTAAGTAATTTATATGGGTCAAGGTCATTCAAACTTTGAAAAATTTTTACCTCCAAACACTTGTAGCAAGCTACAAGTGTTTGGAGGTAAGTTTTTATTTGTTAATGATTTATTTGTAACTTAGTCTTCACCCTCAAGGACACGGTTTGAGATTGTCCCAGTGACTTTACATCACCGCCAGGTTAAAGTATTATACAAGTCAAGTATTTTTTTTTTTTATTAGTTGACTTGTATAATACCCCTCTCCCTTACTTTAAGAGGGTTAAGACTAAATTTGGAAAAATAATTTGGAAAAGACTTTTAAATATTGTCCAACACAACCTAACAATTTTGGCTTTTTCTTTTTAGTGAGCCCATGTCCTAATCCATTTCCCAAACAGATCGGCATCCTTTTCTTCGAATTAAATAAGCCCCGGGGACAAAAAATTCTCTTTGTACCATCGCAGGTGGTACTTTCATTCTATGAAGGCGGCCATCACCTTTTAGAATGATTTGCACATTTATGTTAAATGCTCCATAAGCTTGAACAATGAAATAATATTTTTTGTCCCTCTTGAGCCTATTAATTTTCAGCTTCTGCGGACTGTTGGGGTGTTTGAACTTGGACTTTTCAGGCATAATATTAAGGCTATAGGGCTTTGGTGTCGGAATTTTGATTTTCTTATTCAAGTGTCGTTGGCAACGATCTTTTTCTGGAAGAGCAAAACTCGGACAACAAAGAACCACAGCCTCTCTGCTAAACCAAACATAATCGCATTTATCACGCTTGCCAGCAGGGCATTTAACACGATTACGTTTCTTTTGTGTTGGACTCTTAGTGTTTTGGAGCTTCTCCGAATTAGGCTGGCTAGAAGAAATAGGGGTGGAAGGGGGTGGAAGAGGCAAAGATTGGTCAAAAGGAATGGAGCAAACAATTTTGGGTGGGGTAGGAGAGCGTGTTAGGTCTATGGAGGGAAGTTCAGGGGAAAAGATGGATTTACGGGATGCTTTGGTTGGTGTGGATGGCATGGGGGATATGGGTGAGGGACATTGTGATTTGGTATAGGATAGGATTTTTTGGGTTCTGCTGTAGGGGGTTATCCTCGACCTGGACGTCTCTTCGAAGACTGCAGACTCCGATCCTGAGTCCGATAGCAGCGAGAGTGCTGGAGAGGCTACCGGGACTCGACCGCTGAGTTTTCCTGACGATGGTGGAGGTGCACCGGCCTCTTCCACTGTCGGCGGCAGTGGCGACAGGCTGGGCATGGAGGCGGGCTGTGGTGGCGGCGGCGGCGGTGGTGGCATCGTCAGGCAGCTCAAGATGTTTGCAGTCATCAGATATTCCAGGATCGAGGCGGAGGATGATGGAGGTTGAGTCGTGTCGGTTGAGGTTGAAGCTGGCGGGTAGTTTTTGAGTTTAAGGCCCATTTTACCCATTGTAATAAATGGACTTAATGAGAAGAATAGATGAGAATGAAAAAGTGAAGTTATTATAAATAATCTCAAGAACAAGAGAGAACCTGTCCGTACGGGAGCTTGGACGGGAATGAGAAGTGCATGCAGCCGGGCCGCCTTATATCCCCACCGGGGCTGCCACGCCCAGGATATCAGGGGTGGGGGAGGGGGTGGGGGTGGGGGTGGGGGTGGGGGTGGGGGTGGGGGTGGGGGGGGGGGTCGCACTTTTTGTCGGGGGGGGGGGGGGTGTCGCACTTTTTGTCGGGGGGGGGGGGGGTCGCACTTTTTGTCGGGGGGGGGGGGGGGGGGCTCGCACTTTTTGAAAAAATAAACCCCACTTGGGACATTTATGTTGCCATCGCTAAAGCCTCCCAAGAGACCCAATTCCAAACTTGTGCGTTACTAATACCTAACTGTTAACTTTTAAAAGACCTCTATATATATAAACTGTGTTAGTAAGATCTGACTGTTAAAGATTTTGAAAACTTTTATATTTAGGTCAAGGTCACGAAAAAACTTTAAAAAAAATAAGCCCCACACCCCCCTATGGGGGTGTGGGGCACTTGGGTTGTCATCGCTGTAGCCTCCGAAGAGACCCAACTATGACAACAAGGCAACATCCAATGTCGTGTACCCTTCGCCACGCGAGACTTGTAAACATTTACTGCATTTCCAACTAATAACTTTTCCAATAGCTAACGAAATGTCATTTACATATTTTGAAAAAAACTGAGGACGCCCTAGTGGCTTACGTCCTCGGTCCGAGTGCAGAGGCCATCGGCTCATTACCCCCGTATAAGCGTACAAACGGACCACCTCCTATTTCTCAGCCGCATTGAAGCATGCATGAGAGGAGCCTAACAATTATAAAACAAGTGGCTTTACACGGGGGGCCTACTCCCGTAACCCTATCTTTAATATTTTTAATTTAGCAATGCAGTAAATTTTTACAAGTCCTATGTGGGTCAAGGCCACACGGACATTAAAAAATTTCGGCCCCCGTACATCCATGGCGAACCACGAATGTTCGGGGGCCTTGGGGACAAAAAAACACAAATAGCTAACAAAGTTTCATTTACATAATTTTGAGTTTCCAGAAGGGAAACTAACTGAGGACACCCTAGTGGCTTACGTCCTCGGTCCGAGTGCAGAGGCCATCGGCTTATTACCCCCATATAGGCGTACAAACGGACGCTCCTATTTCTCAGCCGCATTAAAGCATGCATGAGAGGAGCCTAACAATTATACAAAAGTAACTTTACACGGGGGCCTACTCCCGTTCCCTGTCTTTACGATTTACTTTGAGCATTGCAAAAGCTCAAGGGGGGATTGCTAAAACAAGCGTATACACTTTAGAAAAATATAACACACTTACAACACACAATTGAGCTCAACGTAGTCAATGCTGGAACAAGCACATACATGTTAAACACATATAACAAACAAGACACAAAGGATAAAAAACACACAGGAGACATAAGGTACAAGTAAAACACTCTCATATAAAACAATTCGCAATACCCAAACGCAAGCGCAATATCTTACAACTAATACAAGTCTTAAAGTTAGAGTAGACTTCGCTAAACACTGAAGGCGCCATTCAATGTTTAGTGATGCCTATGGCGGTCCGTCCCGATCGTTCACGTTCAACGCGCGGGAGCGGACTGCGAGCCGGCTCTGGCTGGGCCCCCTTATATCCCCACCGGGGCTGCCACGCCCAGGATATCAGGGGTGGGGGTGGGGGTGGGGGTGGGGGTGGGGGTGGGGGTGGGGGTGGGGGTGGGGGTGGGGGGGGGCACTTTTTGTCGGGGGGGGGGGCACTTTTTGTCGGGGGGGGGGGGCACTTTTTGTCGGGGGGGGGGGCACTTTTTGTCGGGGGGGGGGGCACTTTTTGTCGGGGGGGGGGGGGGTTCGCACTTTTTGCGGGGGGGGGGGGGTCAGGTAAGTTAAGTGGGTCAAGGTCACCCACAACACTTGTACTCTAAGTGTTGGCTATACCCCCACCACAACTGGGTCCCTAGGCTGCACAACACCGCTTCGCCAGTATGTCTCCGGCTTCCATGTGGTGCGTCTCGCTGTTCTCTAGCTCTCTATATGTAAGTAATTTTACAAGTTCTGAATGTAGGTCACTACACTTTAACTCTGGGACGATATCGACTTGTAGTATTTCAGTGTTTTGACTCAAGGTCATCACACTTTAACTCTAGCACATCAGTTATCGTACCAGAGGTGCTCAATAACCTAACTTGTAATGTTTAGGGTGGCGTTTGCACGCCACGTGGTATCGCCATGAGTGTCCAGTCCAGGTTTTAAGTTAAATTAATTTTACTGTAATCTTTTCCATTTCCGCTTCGTTTTGCCAAAGTTTAAGGTGTCGCTTAATAAAGTGGTATTTCTCTAAAGTTATAGGAGATTGCAAGGATACAATTAGTTTATTTAGGAGACTCTTCATCTTGGAGTTTAACACAATTTCCACTTTGACTTTGCTTCCACGGCTCTCACAGCCTAAGCTGTACAGGAATGTTTCTTCTAGTGCCAACTCCGGCCAAGAGAACAGTGTGTTCACTGTAGGACAGCTCATGGTGAAGTGATGCGATACTCCAGCGTACCACCTCACCTTCCCCCGCCACTGTGACCTTCCCCCACTCCTGCTGTTTCCCCCACCTCTTTTCCCTTGACTCATGCGCTACAAGCAGTCTCTCAGTATTGTGCGGACTTTTGTGAGGTGAAGCCATGTCGCAGGACACTTTAGGTAAGAAACTTAGCCGTGTTAAGACTTTATTAGTTGCTCACTGTCCACCACTCAAAGTTAGGAGAGTTTCAACTTTAGCTAAGTGGCGCAAACTGTTGCGCGGACACCCTAAGTTTTATACAAAACAGACTAATGTCAGTTTTACTGATGAGGATTTGTTTAAAATATTGGATGAAATGACTTTTCCTTGCAAAATTCAGTTAGTTACTCCCATTCCTGACAGTTTAGAGTCTTAGTCTCTCAAGCCGATATACCTAGCATACACAGAGCCTGACAGTCAGTCACTCGGTGGCTGTCGTGGGGTGCGCATCGGTGTCGGCGCTCCATTGTTAGGTTTTCAAGGTCACAGTAATATCAAATTGTTGGTGTTGTGCTGGTTCAAGGTCACCTGAGGAATAACCGATTGCCCATTTAGGCAGAGTCATGTCAGAAACTCGAGTTTAACTTGGCACTTTTGCCGTTTCTCGTCGAAAATTCGCTCCAAGTGGTCAAGGTCACGGGGACTCTGACTGAAACTCGGAGCGTAGTGCGAGAAACGGCAAAAGTGCCAAAAAATTTTAAGTTTCGGCGTGACCTTGACCTCAGTGGCGTCGGTGACGTCATTTTGATGACGTAAGGGGTGATGACGTCATCAGCACGTCATTTCTGTGACGTCATGGGTGTGACGTCATAGAAATGACGTCATTGGTGATGACGTCATCGATGACGCAATCGATGACGTCATCGATGACGTCATCGGTGAGGTCATTGACCTCGATGACGTCATCCCTCAGGTGACCTTGAACTGGGCCAGCACCAACAATTTCACACTACTGATATGGAAGCATATAAACAGATTTTGGAACACACCAATGCATACAGGAGGAAGTATTTAGCTGACCAACCAGTTTTTAGATCTAGGTCTTTAAAATATAGAGTATTTGTATCCAAGTTAATACCAACAACGAGAAGACAACCAATGCCGATAATGCCAAGAAAACCTGTAAAACGAAGGTTTGTGTCATCCACTTTGGATATAAGTGCTCCAGAACCAAGAAAAAGAAACAAATCTGTTACAGGTACGGGTTTAATGAAGAAACTATATAACACAAATGTGATTTATTACAATAATATCAATAAATTGGTGGATAGAATGAAACTAATACATGAAGCTAAAGAAGCGGGTCATACTGGATTGGAAAACGAATGGGTGGCTTTAGTGGATGAACTCCGAAACCGTGGGGTAATCTCATAAAAATGCGTTACTCCCTAGATTACTATTCAGTTGCACCATGAGTGTCGACAAGTTCGGACGTTACTCCTCGGATGGGTTATATTACGCAAATAATTTAAAAAGAGGTGCTGGTTTACCACAAACACCTGATGGGGATTATGATATAACTAATAAAAGGTTAAAAAACATAAAAGATCCCACAGATGAAAACGATGCAATAAATTTAAAAGTATTAAAAGAAAATATATCACCAACATTAAGACTACAGAAAAACACATATGACGCAGGTAATCATAGAATTGTCAATGTTGGTAAGCCAAATCAAAACGCTGATGCAATAAACAAAGGTTATTTATCATCAGAATTAAAAAATACGTTAAAATTCAATGGAAAAACGTATACTGCTGAAAATAAACGCATATCCAACGTAGATGATCCTAAAGATGCAAAAGACAGCGTAAATAGACGCTATTTACATTCATTAATACCTGAAAAGACAAAAGATGGTTTTTCTTTTTATAAATTTGTTATTAACGATATAGGTTATCCGAAAAATGAAAATGATGCTGTAAATTTAAAATATATAAAAGATCATTGTATTACACGTGATGTAGGAGTTATTGATTGTCTAGGTAATTGTTTAGCGAATGTTAAAGATGGTTCGGCACCATCAGATGGTGCAACAGTGGGTCAAATGATGGAAACCTTAAAACAAGAAACAACCTCTTTTGTAAAACAAGATCAAGTAGTATCAAAGCAAGGGGATGAATTTGTTCAAGGTAATGAAAAATTTAATTTATTAACATACAAAAATAATGCTTGGGATTGCATGGGTAAAGGGTTATCAAATATGAAATTGGGTTATACTGCTCGAGATGCAGCTGCTTTATCACAAACCGTACATCTAGATCCAGATCATTCTTTTAGATTTTTTACATGTAAAAATAAAGTAATAAAAAACTTGCATAATGGAAGAGATCCATATGATGCTGCAACTGTAGGACAAACATTACAATATGACAGTGCAAATAAAGAGTTTATTTATAATAAGCAAAGATTTAAATTAATGGATGTAAATGATTATCAAAATATATTAATTGCAGATCCAAATTCATTTAGCGGATTTAGAAAATTGTCTGGTGAACAATTTATTCATAAAAATCATGTATTTCGAAATGAATCAGACGGAGCATTAGTTAGTGGAAATTTTAAATATTTTAAATGTCCCGGGAGCGATGAAAATGTAACTGATAAAGACTAAGAATTTGTATAAAAACTGATACGGGTTAGACATCGAGACTAATATTATAAAAATGGGTTACACTCTAGAATGTTATTCAGTTGCACCATGAGTGTTGACAAGTTCGGACGATATTCCTCGGATGGATTATATTACTTTAATACTTTAAAAAGAGGTGCTGGCTTACCACAAACACCTGATGGAGATTATGATATTAGTAATAAACGGTTAAAAAACATTAATGATCCCACAGATGAAAATGATGCAATAAATTTAAAAGTATTAAAAAAAGAGATATTACCAACACTGAAACTAGACAAAAACACATATAACGCGGGTAATCATAGAATTTCCAACGTCGGTAAGCCAAATCAAAACGCTGATGCAATAAACAGAGGTTATTTATCATCGGAATTGAAAAATACGTTAAAATTCAATGGAAAAACGTATAATGCTGAAAATCGACGTATATCTAACGTAGCAGACCCTGTAGATGAAAAAGACAGCATAAATAGACGTTATTTACATTCTATAATACCTGAAAAGACAAAAGATGGGTTTTCTTTTTATAAATTTGTTATTAATGATATAGGTTATCCAAAAAATGAAAATGATGCTGTAAATTTAAAATACATCAAAGATCATTGTATTACCCGTGATGTAGGAGTTATTGATTGCCTTGGTAATTGTTTAGCGAATGTAAAAAATGGTTCTGCATCGTCAGATGGTGCAACGGTGGGTCAAATGAAGGAAACTTTAAAACGAGAAACATCTGGTTTTGTGAAACAAAACCAAGTAGTAACACGACAAGGAGATGTATTTGCACAAGGAAATAAAAAGTTTACTTTACTTGAAGAAAACAATAATGTTTGGGATGGTAAAGGAAAATTATTGACAAATTTAGGTATTGGTGAAAAGCCTGGTAATGCTGTTACTTATGAACAAATAATACAATTAGAGCCAAATGGAAAAAAATGGTGGAATTGTGATAACAAACGATTAACAAATGTTGCAGACCCTGATTATGCTGATAACGCTGTAACTGTTAATTTTCTTGTTAAAGTAATAGGTAATTTATTATTTGATATGCATAATTATATTGCAGCTGGACAACATAAACCTATTGATGAAAAAATGAGAAATACATGGATTAAACAAGAAATTCTTTATAAATACTTTTTTAATCGTAACACACAAAAGTTTAGATCATCAGATTGGGGTACTTTTGATATTTAATTAAATAACATCATAAATTACATCATTTCTGTGCAACCTATCATAGAGGTAACACATAGGTTACGCTTTTCGAATATAAAAGACAATCATGACGTTTCATTACACCAGTCCATATCGAGACACTATACGGAAAGGAGGCGGTATCACGTCCACAGCGGTTTCTCTGTTAAGTAAAGCTTTAAATCGTATTCCAGTAGGATCTATCGTAAATAGAGCAATAGACGCTTTACCATACGAATTTCACATACCGGGAGGTTATCAGTATTGCGGACCAGGAACTAAATTGAAAAAACGACTGGAAAGAGGTGATCCAGGTATAAATAAGTTAGATCAGGCTTGTAAAGAACACGATATTGCATATTCCACGTTTACCGATTCAAAAAATAGGTCAATCGCTGATAAAAAGCTAGCAAATATAGCTTGGCAACGAGTAAAGTCTAGTGACGCTAGTATTGCAGAAAAAGCAGCAGCTTTAGCGGTAACAGCAGGTATGAAGGCTAAAACAGCGGTAGGAGGTGGTAAAAGGAGGGGTAAGAATAAAAAAGGATCAACCATGAGGAAACATGGTGGTAATATTAGACTAAAAAGACGTTCTCCGAGGAAAAATAACAAAAAACCGACAATATGGTCAATGGTAAAAAACGGGGCTGGTCTATACCTAAGACCGTATCGTGCATATTAAATAAAAGAAATCAATTGGTTATACCACATAAAGCGTTGACTAATGTTGAATTATTTAAATATATTTCCTGTTTAAAAATACCATTTTTCCGCGGAGTATTTATGAAAGACAGTTTACCAAAGAAAATATGGAAAAATGAGACTGGAATCGTGAATTTGGATAATACTGAAGGGCCCGGCACCCATTGGGTGTGTTATAAAAAACTAAATAGCAATGTATATTATTTTGATAGTTTTGGAAATTTGCCACCACCTAAAGAACTTGAACATTACTTTAAATCTGCTAAAAACATATATTACAACTATAAAAGAGAACAACCTGATAATACTTCAATATGCGGCCATTTATGTTTGGAATTCCTAGCTAAAAGTATCAGTCACTATTGAGATGTCATCCTATACGGTATCATTAACAGGAAAATCGTCCACTTTACGAAGTATCCTTTTTCCAGCGTTACGCTTGCAAAAAGGAAGATTTTGGGAGGCAGCACTGTTAGATTTTACAACTTACAACTCTATTCCCAATGTTACGGAAGATAAAAATAACTTATTGCATTATTATAAAGGAAAAGATGCCAGTGGTAAGTTTACAGACTTAGAAGAGTGCAGTTTACCCACAGGTTCTTATGAAATTGATCATATTAATGAATTTTTGCAAAATAAAATGGGAAAAGACAATATATCGCTAAAAGGTAATAATAATACAATGAAAGCTGAGCTTACTTCAAAATATTATATAGATTTCACAAAGCCAAACTCAATTGGTGATTTATTAGGATTTCCCAAAGATGGAGCAATTTTAGAACCAAATAAAACACATTCTGGTAAACAAACTGTAACAATATTAAAAGTCAATAGTATAGACATAACTTGTAACATTATACAAGGAGCTTACAGAGATGGAGCAAATACTCATATAATACATACTTTTTACCCAAGTGTACCGCCTGGATTTAAAATTGTTGAAAAGCCACAAAACCTGGTATATCTACCGTTGAACACCACTTTCATTTCAGACATCGTGTTGAACGTATTGGATCAAGACGGTAACTTGATAGATTTCCGAGAAGAGCCTATTACGGTTAGATTACATTTAAAATCGACACTTTAATACAAAACCATGGGTTTAACATTTAAAAGCGAACAACCTACGGGAAACCGCATTAATAGCTCTTCAGCTGTGGAGGAGTTAACACGCGAAAACATTCGTTTTTTAGAGAGAATTGGATTAAAATTAACCGATTATGGATATACTGGATATAGCGCAGGGTCCGACATTCGACGAAACCCTATGGGAAAAAGAATATCACACCCACAACCCTTACACTTCATCAAAATTAAACAATAACGATGAAATTCGTATTTCCATACAAAATCAGGACATTTACACACTACCATGTGAAAGTTACTTGTATATTGAAGGAAAAGTTACTAAAAAGGACGGTACTACTACTGGTACAACAGTTCCATTTATAAATAATCCCATGGCTTTCCTGTTTGATGAAATTAGATATGAAATATCAGGTGTAACAGTTGATTCCACTAAAAAAGTAGGTATTGCAACAACTTTAAAGGGATTAACATCTATATCACCTAATGAAACCAATCTAATACACTGAGAAAAATCGTAACCCCAGATTGCATGTAAATGTTGATTCCCCAAGTTTTTTGTTGTTACCCCTGTGCGGCTGTAGCGGACAGCTAGATGTTGTGTGGGCCTACAGTACAAAAAATATTTGGCTAGGCTCCACCCCTAAACATGACTAGTTTAAACAGTTTAGTCCAACTTACTGTGGTTACCTACAGAGGAATGGGGGTCCCACTAACCAGACTGGGTGTGCAGATTAGTGACGTCATAGTTAGTGCCAGTTTGTACTAGTGGATGTTAGATACACTAGGCAGTCTGGGGAACGTTGCTTGCACTAGTCGTCTTGCGATGGTCCCATGTCGGATGTGAGCTTTGGTAAGACCAGGCTGTTGTGGATGACCGCATGATGGAGAGACGTAACGCCCGATAAGGCTTGGGTGCGCAGCTAACCCCCGCCAAGGATGTGGTAGGCACAGGATGAAAAGATTCCCGTGTTTGACAGGTGACGGCGCATGCGCATTTACGTTGCTTCTATTACTCACATAATTTACTAACATCAGTCCGTCTTGAATCGCGGTTGCACAATGTTGGTTTCTGACGTTATATAAATTGTGTTGTTTTATCATTTAAGTGTATGAAGAAACAAGTAACCTTGTGAGGAATGGGATCTCTCCTAGAGGTAGGATAACCTGGTTGTGTTAAAATAATAATTGTAGGCTTAATAATCGCTGCCACTATAAAGTAAATGGAATGTCTAACCTTTAAATAATATGTATGTACTTTAGTATACGTACAGAAGCTTTTGGTTCATAAATCCCTTTGGGACTTTTAATTGGTGATACTGAACTGGAACTTAAACCAATTGTGGACGTCAGAAACAAAAAGTTGTTATTTTATAAAAATGTTTAACTTAATTAGGATTATGGATGCGTTTGGTCATGGTATCTATAGAAAAATATCTCTCCTAGTAACTATGAGGCAATGTACAGTTTGTTAAAAGATGACTTCTTCCGTTGTGCATTAACTAAAATGGTTTAAACAAGATTTGACTCTCGCTGTTTCACCAGAGAGCTAACGTAATATTGTTGTTTACATGTTTTCTTGTAGAAATAAACATAACACTCTTTTTCTAATGGTACTTTTTTTCTTTGTGGCTAGGCTTTGTGGAAAATCAAAATTTTTAGTGATACACTTTTTAAAATACACCCGTCGCAGCAAACCTGCGTAGATACTCAGCAAATTTAAATTATATTATATTCATCTTTAGTACTTTTATCTAGTGGTGAACATCACTGTTGCAAATAAAAAATATTAACATTTTAAGTTAGACATGCAAATGCATAGGTCATCTGACAATAATAAATAGCAGGTACAGACACCACATACATTTATTTTCTATTAGAATGCTTGGGATTTAGTTTGTAGGTTTGTTGCCATGGGGGTGGTAGGAAAATATAAGTTACACCCCACCTACTGAAGGTAAATTGAAAATTGTTCAAAATCTGGTAAAAAGTGAGCGGTATACCATGCTAGATGATTGTTAACTCTCTTGCGAAACTCCATGGGGAGATTTCTTGGATTAAAATAAACAGAAAAGTATTTATGAACATATGTCCTAAAATACTTCGTAAGGTACCAACCGACATTTTGTTTTTATACTAAATAATTTTTATTTACGTAACGGATCATTGTATTAAGTTAATATTTGACTTTAACGTTTATCACAGCAATGTTCATTTTTAGGAAAAATATTATTATAAATGTTTTAGATTAGCGGCCACCCTAAAATGTTTAACTCTATTGCTATTTATTTTAACAGACAACCATTTAACATGACAATATGATAGAAATGAGATGAATAGACATTAAACAACTAAAACAATTAATTATCATAGACATTAAAAAGAGTTTGGCCTATAATTTACAATATTGTTCTTTTCAGTTAATAAAAAAATTAATAGCAATTTTCTTTTAGTTAAGAAAGTACAATTGACAAGTGCAATACAGAAAATAACCAACTTTTGCCTTTGTTAGGCTGAAAAATTGATTTATTTCTAATATAAATCTAAGTACTGTAACTCCGTAATTTTGCAATCATAAGTACAAACTAGATATCATTGTTTAGATAATTTTATTTGTTAACTTTTTGTCTCATTAAATATTTTGATAAAATTTAGCTGTTTTGAGATATTTTGGTTTCGAAATTTAAAATGGGCACAATTTTAAAAATATGCGTCGAAAAAATATTTTTATATAAAAATGAACATTGTTTTAATAAAAGTTTATGTAAAATTTGCACTTCATACAATAATCCATTGCTAAAATAATTCTATACAAAAAATCTTAAATATAGGAGATTTTGTTTTAAACTACGCGGACTGTCAAATAAGCACATTAGCACCTGATAACATGATTAGACTTTACAATAACATCATTCAGCGGGAAAAAATTCTGGTGGTGGACTCAAGAAATAAAGTGCCCACCTCCTTAAAGGGTGTAATTTGCAGGCCGTAGGATTTTTTGTCGGTTACCCCTAGATTGGTCTAGTGTCATGACTTTAGGCACTAGACTGTACTTGGCGATCCACCAGCTAGAGAGAGTCGCGCGCTATCCGCGGACATCGGGGCCCACCAGCTGGAATGGATCAGGCACTAGACTGTACCTGGCGATCCACTAGCCAGTCAGGGACGCGCGCTAGCCACGGACGTTGGGGCCCGCCAGCTGGCTAGGATCAGACACTAAACTGTACGTGGCTAACCACCAGCTAGTGAGGGGCGAGCGCTAGCCATGGGTGGGGGAAGGAACAGTCAAGCATGCGGTTACCTACAGATTTAATGATTGATCAATGACGTAACCAGGTTTTGACGTCATATGCACAACCACAGATGACTGGCGGTACCCACTAGCAGCGGCTAGCGTCATGACACTAGACCAGTCTGGGGGTAACCAACAAAAAATCCTACGGCCTGCAAAGTACACCCTTTAAGGAGGTGGGCCCCTTATTTCTTGTGCCCACCACCAGACATTTTTCTCAGTGTACAACCTGCAGGATGGGTTTTACCTGCAAAAGACACAATCACTCCAGATACAAATGGAAATTTTGATTTTCATATTCCATTACGTTTGTTGCTTGGTTTTGCTGAAGATTATAGAAAAATTATATTAAATGTTAAACAAGAATTAGTTTTGTTGAGATCTTCTAACGATAAAGACATTATTAAAGCCCCAGACGGTACAACAGATGCAACTTTAGAATGGAAATTAACATTAGACAAGATTGTATGGAGAGTTCCGCATGTTAAATTAGCTGATGAGCATAGAATGCTACTATTAAGAAAATTAAAGGCTGATCGTGATATTGTAATTCCTTTTAGAAGTTGGGAATTTCATGAACATCCCAGCTTGCCAGCTACGGATCGTCACACTTGGACTGTTAAAACATCTAATTATGTGGAACAAGCCAGGTATATTATATTTGGTTTACAAACAGGCAGAAGAGACACCATCACCAAACATGCAGGCCAATTTGATCATTGCAACTTGAAAAATATTAAAGTTTATTTAAATTCACAATTTTTTCCATACGATAATTTAAATGTGTCATTCGCTAATAAAAAGTACAGCATATTGTACGATATGTATGCAAGATTCTAAAGTTCATATTACGGTAAAACAAATGCACCTTTACTATCACCAGAAAAGTACTTAGATGGTTACCCGATAGTTGTAATCGATTGTTCTAAACAGAATGAATCGGTAAAATCATCAAGTGTGGATATAAAAATAGAAATGGAATTCAACGCGGCTATACCACCTAATACAACTGCATACTGTTTAATTCTACATGATAAAATCGTAACATACACACCTTTAACTGGAATTGTTAAAAATGTATTGTAAAAAACCGGTTTTGTTACATTCCAATGCATTCCGCGAGTATAAAAGCAGAGTGTTCAGGTCGCTCCTCATCAGTTTGTTGCCTGTTCTTCTATGGGTAGCATCTTATTCAATATGGCTTCTAATAGTGGTACACAAGAAAATGTAGTAGATATTGAAAAGGAGATATCCGACTTTTTAGATCTTCAAGGTCAACCGGAGGGAGATGAACACAACGCTTGCGGACAACTCCACGGCAGTAATAATGTTGAGGAAAAAGGTAAAAGAAGAAAGAATGCACAGAAGAAGAAAAGGGATATTGAAGATAATATTTCTCCTAACATATTGAGTGAGGTATTCTTGCGAATATTTTATCCAATCTCATCCAGTTTGGACAAAAGTGTTTTAATCGGTGTTATGAAATCGACGGATTATTCACCTACTGTAATTTTGACTCATGGACCCAAAATGATTTTGTTCACCGATAGTGCTTGGGAATCTTTTATGAAGCACTTGCATCTGCTAGAATGCTATTTAACTAGTAACATGTTTGGAAGAAAGACAAGAGTAGGACTTTTGGATTCAAATGTGGAAATTGATATTATAAAGAATCGTGGTGACCATCAATTGCGGTTTAGAGACACAACAAGACATGATACCAAGATTCAACTTAATCGAGAAGAGTTTTTTATTCTAACCTGTGCAACTGAACCAATAACAAGATACTTGAGACAACTAGTGTTTTCAAGTTCTATTATTAAAGATTATTTGGAAGACACTTTGGACAAACAACCGGACGCACCTATATTGTACGGACCTGTGGATACTTCTATATTTAATAGGGTTCCTCATGAAGTACAAATGTGGAGACAGTTGGAAAAATACGCTCAACTACATACGAAATCAGTAAAACAGGAAGAAGAGGAAGAAGGAGGAGAAGAATCAAGTTTTAGTGATGAAAATGAAAACAAGGAGAATGTAAAGATGGAAACTTAGATGACAATGGTTGGTTTTTAAAACAATATCAAAGACTTTGTGGGGTTAGGCCTACCGGGGACGGTGCCCACGTTAAATATACACCAACGCGCCAACAACTGTACGGCCTGGTATAAAAGTCGTACCTACCGTGGTGTGGAAATCAGTTGATCTTTGGACTTCGTTATGAGCAGACGAGTGGCCTTCGCAATGGACAAGGAAGAAGAACAAGTAAAGTCCAAACCTGGTATAATTGAGTTCCAAGCGTTTCGGGGTAATGACGATAGATTTATCATAAAAGAACTTGTGTTTTTCGACGTCAATACAAGTGTTCCATATACATTTTTGTTCAAACCACCATGTTCTTATTCATCATTAACTAGCAAAGCCGCTACTACCAACAGGTGGATTTCAAAATATTTCCATCATATCGATTGGTATGATGGTTTTGCAAGTTACACAGACTTGTATCACATCATGCATCAGTTTTCAAACAGGTTTACCAATATTTATACAAAAGGACTGGAAAAGAAGAGATGGATTGAAGGATTTACTCATGTTCCGGTTAATGATGTGGACTTGGATAAAAACTATAAGTATACGATGGAAAATGTTTGTATTTGTACTAAAAGTCCAGAACATGAAAAAGATAGACATTGCGCTTTAAAAAACGCCTATAAACTCGCATCTTACCTTCAAAGTGGGGAAGTGGGGAGTGGTGGGGGTGACGGGGGCTATATAAGTGAGGAGCAGACTGGGACCTGGCATGAGTATTACTCGAGATTCCGAGACGACAACATCTCCCAGCAAGAAGACGAAGAAGACAATTTTTAACTCAACCATGGCATCTCACCAGTTCCTGCAAACTTTGGTTGAGCAGTTCAATGCTCACTCCAAATCTACCATACTACCTGTCAAGAAGTGTTCCGAACTTAAAGATGAGAAGCACTACATTATCCACGCCATGAAGAAGATGGAGACTACAATTGGAGAGGCCATCTGCTGCAGTCTTAGCGAGGCACCGTTCACTCCGGGGGATGAGCCCAAGTTCCAAGTCTACCTGCCGAAACGATTCGTCCATCTCCTCCAGAACGAGGATCTGCGCTTCATCCAACCCGGCTGTCTCTACCTGGTTTCCCACGGTTGCACGGGTAGCAATTCCACCGAGTTGACCATCCACATCGCCGACAAGCAGCAGTGTTAGATTTAAGTTTTACTGTTGTACATATGTTATTGTAATGTTTTATAGATAAATAAACCATAAAAGACAAAAAAAAAACAAAAAAGAATCAAAAGACAAAAAATGCAACATATCAATATGTGAAGTTTGTCACATATTGATATGTTGCATTTTTTTTTTAAACTTCGCGGGTGACCTTGACCTTTGACCTTTGCATTTCACAGTTACCCCCACCACCAAGCTAAAGGTCAAACCTGCTTCGATGCAAACACCCCCACCACTTTTTCATAGTACCCCCAAGCGCTGTGCCTCAGCTTCATTTCAACTCCAACGGTCAACCGTACAACATCAAGATGTCTCTCAATGTAAGTTGTGCTAGTTACGAGGAGGTTACCATTAAGACTCAGCAGGAGCTGAACGACTTGTACAAGGAGTTGCAGCTGATGGTGGCGCGAGGCTACCGTATAAATGTGCAAGTCTACGCTTGCAATATACGCAATCTCCGACACCCAAAAGAAGAGTCTGAACATTACTCTTCTCCAGCGACTTCATCACCGGCGTCCATGAAGACTGAAGCGAGCCAGACTTTGGATTATTTCAGCTGACTAACAGTTGTCTTTCTTCTTCTTACCATTGTAGAATATGTTTATTTCTTTATTATATTAAAGATGTAAAAGAGAAAAAAAAACACCTATCTTGTTACTGACATATGTACTCAGTAACAAGATAGGATTTTTTAAAACACAATTTGGATGACCTTGAAACTTCCCCCACCACTTTTTCCCACTTTTTTATAGTACCCCCAAGCGCTGTGCCTCAGCTTCATTTCAACTCCAACGGTCAACCGTACAACATCAAGATGTCTCTCAATGTAAGTTGTGCTGGTTACAAGGAGGTAACCATTAAGACTCAGAAGGAGCTGAACGATTTGTACAAGGAGTCCGAAAAGGAGGTTGTCAACAAAACCGATGATCAACAATTGTGGGACTCCTCTATTACAGAAAAGGAATTACATGCAGCCGTCGAAGCTGTCGAGGAAAAGGAAAAAAACCTCAGGCAGCTCTGGTTGGCTCAGATGGATATTTGCGGATCTGTGCCGCGTGATGATTTTGAACTTCAATGTCAGATGGCGATTACCCAGCAACTAGAAGAAGCCGAAAAGGAGCTAAAGAGTGGAGGTACTATCCAGGCGGAGGTGAAAACTGAGAAACATGAAGAATATAACGAATATGATGATTAAACGTACTGTTGATCCCAATCCTTTTAGTTTAAGTGGTTATGTTATAAGTAAATAGACAAGGTTTCCTTTTTTTAAAACCCAATTTGGATGACCTTGAGATTTCCCCCACCACTTCCCATATACCTAGAGTGCGCAGGGCCAGACAGTCAGTCGCTCGGTGTCCATCGTAGGGTGCACATCGCGGTTGCTACTCCAATTCCTGACAATTTGGGGTAGTTCAAGGTCACAACACTTCTACAACTTTGAGGTCATCACACTTTAACTCTGGGACGGGATCAACTTGTAGTATTTCTGTGTTTTTACTCAAGGTCATCACACTTTAACTCTGGGACGGTATCAACTTGTGGTATTTCTATGTTTTAACTCAAGGTCATCACACTTTAACATGTAACTTTAAGGTAGCACCGAAACGGTGCTACCCGGCTTGATATTTTCAAGTTTCCCGGGGTCATCGCAATTTCCCCCACCACTTCCCATATACCTAGAGTGCGCGGGGCCGGACAGTCAGTCGCTCGGTGTCTGTCGTAGGGTGCGCATCGCGGTTGCAGTAATGGTCGAATGGGGGCTTCTGGGCCAGTTCGAGGTCACCCGAGCGGTGTCACATGACGGTTTAGGCAGAGTAACGTTGCAAACTTCAAATTTCCTCGGCACTTTTGCTGTTTCTCATCGCAAATTCGCTCCAAGTCGTCAAGGTCATGGTAACTGTGACTAAAACTCGGAGCGTAGTGCGAGAAACAGCAAAAGTGCCGAAAAATTTTAGGTTTCAGCGTGACCTTGACCTTTTGTGACATCAATGACGTCATCTTGGTGACGTAAGGGGTGATGACGTCATCGGCACGTCATTTCTGTGACGTCATGGGTGTGACGTCATGGATGTGACGTCATTGGTGATGACGTCATCAATGATGCAATCGATGACGTCATCGATGAGGTCATTGACCTCGATGACGTCATCGATGACGTCATCGCTCGGGTGACCTTGAACTGGCCCAGAAGCCCCCATTCCCCACTACTAACACTATTAAACTGCGATAAATAATAACCATCATTAATAAAAAAAATTCAACCGTTTGTCTAAAGTGAATGCGTGTATCGATAGCTCCGTTGCACCGCCGGTCGGTCATTTTTGTGCTGTTGGACGTGTTTTGTGTCTACATTTGGAATAAAAACGCTTTTAATCATTCATTGGAAATAAGACAATTGTTTTAATGTATAAATAACATTTGAAATCAATGTTTTATTTTAAATTTATTTACTGTATTTTTTTCTACACCTTCATAGCTACATTACTTTTAATCTTAACTGTGATTTTTTCACAATCTTATTGTAGCCTAATAATTATAGGGAGCAGATTACTTTTGATTTCCCTATCTCCACCATGTTAACATATGTTCTTTTTTCTCACAAACTGTTACAGATAAATGGTTGTAATTTTTTTCAATATGGACTTTAATTTCTAAGCCATCTTTAGGCCAGAGGATTTTTTATGTACTTTCGTTTTGTATTGATAATGTTCTATTTATTAAATATCATAAATGGTTGATTTAAAAACATTAAAAAATTATAGATGTTTTGTGAGTCATACTTTCGAAAACCCTCTGGTCTAAAGTGTTATGACATCCTAGTGGTGCGTGAAAAATTTCACTTTTGTAATACAAACGGTTACCAAGTTAAAGGTATATTTACGTTAGGTTAGGTAAGGTAAATATCAAATTGTATCAGTTCCACTCCATGCCCACTTTTTAATTTTTGCCATAAACCCTATGAGGACAAGTCTTTAGGTTTGCCGCTATATTAGTGCTATAAGCAAATATGTGTTAAGCCTTACCTAGTGAATGTACATATCGAATTTCACCGAATTGCGTTAATAAATATGTGAGATAGAGGGTTTTGAATTCCTCATAACAAGAACAACATGAAAAATATTTGTTTTTTTTTATTTTTCTCTGTAACCTGTTAACCCAAACTAAAAATTTTAAAACAAGATTGATTTTTTAAACTCTTTTAAAATGTTTTTAGTTAAAAGAAAACAATTTTCTTTAGTTTAAAAAATTGAGATTCCAAATTGTCAAAAATTCATTTGAAACCTCATAAGTAGTGGGGAATGGGGGCTTTTGGAACAGTTCAAGGTCACCTGAGGGATGACGTCATCGAGGTCAATGACCTCATCGATGACGTCATCGATTGCATCATCGATGACGTCATTACCAATGACGTCATTTCTATGACGTCACACCCATGACGTCACAGAAATGACGTGCTGATGACGTTATCACCCCTTACGTCACCAAGATGACGTCATCGATGTCACAAAGGTCAAGGTCACGCTGAAACCTAAAATTTTTTAGGCACTTTTACTGTTTCTCGCACTACGCTCCGAGTTTCAGTCACAGCTACCATGACCTTGACGACTTGGAGCGAATTTGCGATGAGAAACAGCAAAAGTGCTGAGGAAACTTGAAGTTTGCAACGTGACTCTGCCTAAACCGTCATGTGACACCGCTCGGGTGACCTTGAACTGACCCAGAAGCCCCCATTCGACCATTACTGCAACCGCGATGCGTACCCTACGACAGACACCGAGCGACTGACTGTCCGGCCCCGCGCACTCTAGGTATATGGGAAGTGGTGGGGGAACTGTGATGACCTTGGGAAACTTGAAAATGTCAAGCCGGGTAGCACCGTTTTGGTGCTACCTTAAAGTTACATGTTAAAGTGTGATGACCTTGAGTGAAAACACAGAAATACTACAAGTCGATCCCGTCCCAGAGTTAAAGTGTGGTGACATTGAGTCAAAAACACAGAAATACTACAAGTCGATCCCGTCCCAGAGTTAAAGTGTGGTGACCTTGAGTCAAAACACAGAAATACTACAAGTCGATCCTGTCCCAGAGTTAAAGTGTGATGACCTTGAGTGAAAACACAGAAATACTACAAGTCGATCCCGTCCCAGAGTTAAAGTGTGGTGACATTGAGTCAAAAACACAGAAATACTACAAGTCGATCCCGTCCCAGAGTTAAAGTGTGGTGACCTTGAGTCAAAACACAGAAATACTACAAGTCGATCCTGTCCCAGAGTTAAAGTGTGATGACCTTGAGTCAAAACACTGAAATACTATAAGTTGAAACCATCCCAGAGTTAAAGTGTGATGACCTTGAGTCCAAACACAGAAATACTACAAGTTGATGTCGTTCCAGAGTAGAAGTGTGGCGACCTTGAACTACCCCAAATTGTCAGGAATTGGAGTAGCAACAGCGATGTGCACCCTACGACGGACACCAAGCGACTGACTGTCTGGCTCTGCGCACTCTAGGTATATGGAAAGTGGTGGGGGAAATCTCAAGGTCATCCTAATTGGGTTTTAAAAAATAAGAAACTCTAAACCCCATGCTCCTCTTCTTCCCTTTCCACCTCATTTGTAGGATATATGGTTGACAACGGTAAATGTGACAAATACTCCGGTGATTGTTGACCTCCACTGTGATCTGATTCTTGATCGTCTTGCTGCATTATAACTTCAGACCAATCATAATCTAAAGTGACCTTGAGCTTTATTCCCGGGTTGTCGAGGAGAATAGACTTCATTCAATCGCAGATGGTTTCTAAATAATGCACGTCGTCGATTGTCAATTTCCAACTTGTAGTGGGTACATCTTCGGTGGAAGACATGTCATCGCAAGCAGGTGTGTCCGCCATGGTTGTTGGAGGAGGAATGATGCTTGTTGCAGCGAGCAATGCTGGTATAACAGAGTGGTGGGGGAAATTTCAAGGTCATCCAAATGGAGTTTTAAAAAAAGGAAACTTTTTCTATTTATTTATAACATAACCACTTAAAACTAAAAGAATTGGGATCAACAGTACGTTTAATCATCATATTCGTTATATTCTTCATGTTTCTCAGTTTTCACCTCCGCCTGGATAGTACCTCCACTCCTTAGCTCCTTTTCGGCTTCTTCTAGTTGCTGGGTAATCGCCATCTGACATTGAAGTTCAAAATCATCACGCGGCACAGATCCGCAAATATCCATCTGAGCCAACCAGAGCCGCCTGAGGTTTTTTCCTTTTCCTCAACAGCTTCGACGGCTGAATGTAATTCTTCTTCTGTAATAGAGGAGTCCCACAATTGTTGATCATCGGTTTTGTTGACAACCTCCTTCTTGGACTCCATAGCGCTATCTGGCCAAAACTCGACTGTGAGACAGCCGGACGGAGTGGGGGAGCAGGACGTTATTTTCCCGGAATTGTGATGTGTCATGTATATTGACAGTCAAGTGGTGGGGGAAGTTTCAAGGTCATTCAAATTGTGTTTTAAAAAATCCTATCTTCTTACTGAGCATATATGTCAGTAACAAGATAGGTGTTTTTTCTCTTTTACATCTTTAATATAATAAAGAAATAAACATATTCTACAATGGTAAGAAGAAGGAAGACAACTACTAGTCAGCTGAAATAATCCAAAGTCTGGCTTGCTTCAGTCTTCATGGACGCCGGTGATGAAACCGCTGGAGAAGAGTAATGTTCAGACTCTTCTTTTGGGTGTCGGAGATTGCGTATATTGCAAGCGTAGACTTGCACATTTATACGGTAGCCTCGCGCCACCATCAGCTGCAACTCCTTGTACAAGTCGTTCAACTCCTGCTGAGTCTTAATGGTTACCTCCTCGTAACTAGCACAACTTACATTGAGAGACATCTTGATGTCTCATCAAGATGTCTCTCATCTTTGTTTATCTTTGTTGAAATTCATTTTTGTTTATCCGGTTGACCGTCGGAGTTGAAATGAAGCTAAGGCACAGCGCTTGGGGATACTATGAAAAAGTGGTGGGGGTGTTTGCGTCGAAGCAGGTTTGACCTTTAGCTTGGTGGTGGGGGTAACTGTGAAAGTAAAGGTCAAAGGTCAAGGTCACCCGCGAAGTTTAAAAAAATGCAACATATCAATATGTGACAAACTTCACATATTGATATGTTGCATTTTTTTTGCCTTTTGTATTTTTTTTCTTTTATGGTTTATTTATTTATAAAACATTACAATAACATATGTACAACAGTAAAACTTAAATCTAACACTGCTGCTTGTCGGCGATGTGGATGGTCAACTCGGTGGAATTGCTACCCGTACAACCGTGGGAAACCAGGTAGAGACAGCCGGGTTGGATGGAGCGCAGATCCTCGTTCTGGAGGAGATGGACGAATCGTTTCGGCAGGTAGACTTGGAACTTGGGCTCATCCCCTGGAGTGAACGGTGCCTCCCTAAGACTGCAGCAGATGGCCTCTCCAACTGTAGTCTCCATCTTCTTCATGGCGTGGATAATGTAGTGCTTCTCGTCTTTAAGTTCGGAACACTTCTTGACGGGTAGTATGGTAGATTTGGAGTGAGCATTGAACTGCTCAACCAAAGTTTGCAGGAGCTGGTGAGATGCCATGGTCAAGTTATAGATCGTCTTCTTCGTCTTCTTGCTGGGAGATGTTGTCGTCTCGGAATCTCGAGTAATACTCATGCCAGGTCCCGGTCTGCTCTTCACTTATATAACCCCCGTTACCCCCACCACTCCCCATTTCCCCACTTTGAAGGTAAGATGCGAGTTTATAGGCGTTTTTTAAAGCGCAATGTCTATCTTTTTCATGTTCTGGACTTTTAGTACAAATACAAACATTTTCCATTGTATACTTGTAGTTTTTATCCAAATCCACATCATTAACAGGAACATGAGTAAATCCTTCGATCCATCTTTTCTTTTCCAGCCCCTTTGTGTAAATATTGGTAAACTTGTCTGAAAAGTGATGCATAATGTGATACAAGTCCGTGTAACTTGTAAAACCATCATACCAATCGATATGATGGAAGTGTTTTGAAATCCATCTGTTGGTAGTAGCGGCTTTACTAGTTAAAGATGAATAAGAACATGGTGGTTTAAATAAAAACGAATAAGGAACACTTGTATTGATGTCGAAAAACACAAGTTCTTTTATGATAAATCTATAATCATTACCCCGAAACGCTTGGAACTCAATTATACCAGGTTTGGACTTTACTTGTTCTTCTTCCTTGTCCTTGTCCATTGCGAAGATCACTCGTCTGCTCATGACGAAGTCCAAAGGTCAACTGATTTCCACACCACGGTGGTACGACTTTTATACCCGGCCGTACAGTTGTTGGCGCGTTGGTGTATATTTAACGTGGGCACCGTCCCCGGTAGGCCTAACCCCACAAAGTGTTTGATATTGTTTTAAAAATTAACCATTGCTGTGTAGTTAATTGTCATTTAGGTTTCCATCTTTACATTTTCCTTGTTTTCATTTTCATCACTAACACTTGATTCTTCTCCTCCTTCTTCTTCCTCTTCTTCACGTTTTACTGATTTCTTATGTAGTTGAGCGTACTTTTCCAATTGTCTCCACATTTGTACTTCATGAGGAACCCTGTTGAATATAGAAGTATCTACAGGTCCGTACAATATAGGTGCGTCCGGTTGTTTGTCCAAAGTGTCTTCCAGATAATCTTTAATAATTGAACTTGAAAACACCAGTTGTCTCAAGTATCTCGTTATTGGTTCAGTTGCACAAGTTAGAATAAAAAACTCTTCTCGATTAAGTTGAATCTTGTTATCATGTCTTGTTGTGTCTCTAAACCGCAACTGATGATCACCACGATGTTTAACAATATCGATTTCCACATTTGAATCCAAAAGGCCTACTCTTGTCTTTCTTCCAAACATGTTACTACTTAAATAGCATTCTAGCAGATGCAAGTGTTTCATAAACGATTCCCAAGCAGTGTCCGTAAACAAAATCATTTTGGGTCCATGAGTTAAAATTACAGTAGGGGAATAATCTTTAGATTTCATAACACCAATTAAAACACTTTTGTCCAAACTGGAAGAGATTGGGTAAAATATTCGCAAGAATACCTCACTTAATATGTTAGGAGAAACATTATCTTCAAGATCCCTTTTCCTCTTGTGTGCATTCTTTCTTCTTTTACCTTTTTCCTCAACATTATTACTGGCGTGGAGTTGTCCGCAAGCGTTGTGTTCATCTCCCTCCGGTTGACCTTGAAGATCTAAAAAGTCGGATATCTCCTTCTCAATATCTACTACATTTTCTTGTGTACCACTAGGAGAAGCCATATTGAATAAGATGCTACCCATACAACAACAGGCAACAAACTGATGAGGAGCGAGCTGAACGCTCTGCTTTTATACTCGCGGAATGCATTGGAATGTAGGAAAACCGGTATTTTACAATACATTTTTAACAATTCCAGTTAAAGGTGTGTATGTTACGATTTTATCATGTAGAATTAAACAGTATGCAGTTGTATTAGCCGGTATAGGCGCGTTGAATTCCATTTCTATTTTTATATCTACACTTGATGATTTTACCGATTCATTTTGTTTAGAACAATCGATTACAACTATAGGGTAACCATCTAAGTATTTTTCTGGTGATAGTAAAGGTGCATTCGTTTTACCATAATATGAACTTTGGAATCTTGCATACATATCGTACAATATGCTGTATTTTTTATTAGCGAATTAAATTATCGTAAATTATCGTATGGAAAAAATTGTGAATTTAAATAAACTTTAATATTTTTCAAGTTGCAATGATCAAATTGGCCTGCATGTTTGGTGATGGTGTCTCTTCTGCCTGTTTGTAAACCAAATATAATATACCTGGCTCGTTCCACATAATTAGATGTTTTAACTGTCCAAGTGTGTCGATCCGTAGTTGGCAAGCTGGGATGTTCATGAAATTCCCAACTTCTAAAAGGAATTACAATATCACGATCAGCCTTTAACTTTCTTAATAGTAGCATTCTATGCTCGTCAGCTAATTTAACATGTGGAACTCTCCATACAATTTTGTCTAATGTTAATTTCCATTCTAAAGTTGCATCTGTTGTACCGTCTGGAGCTTTAATAATATCTTTATCGTTTGAAGATCTCAACAAAACTAATTCTTGTTTAACGTTTAATATTATTTACCTATAATCTTCAGCAAAACCAAGCAACAAACGTAACGGAATATGAAAATCAAAATTTCCATTTGTATCTGGAGTGATTGTGTCTTTTGCAGGTAAAACCCATCCTGCAGGTTGTATTAAATTGGTTTCATTAGGTGATATAGATGTTAATCCCTTTAAAGTTGTTGCAATACCTACTTTTTTAGTAGAATCAACTGTTACACCTGATATTTCATATCTAATTTCATCAAACAGGAAAGCCATGGGATTATTTATAAATGGAACTGTTGTACCAGTAGTAGTACCGTCCTTTTTAGTAACTTTTCCTTCAATATACAAGTAACTTTCACATGGTAGTGTGTAAATGTCTTGATTTTGTATGGGAATACGAATTTCATCGTTATTGTTTAATTTTGATGAAGTGTAAGGGTTGTGGGTGTGATATTCTTTTTCCCATAGGGTTTCGTCGAATGTTGGACCCTGAGCTATATCCAGTATATCCATTATCGGTTACTTTTAATCCAATTCTCTCTAAGAAACGAATGTTCTCGCGTGTTAACTCCTCCACAGCTGAAGAGCTACTAATGCGGATTCCCGTAGGTTGTTCGCTTTTAAATGTTAAACCCATGATTTTGTATTAAAGTGTTGATTTTAAATGTAATCTAACCGTAATAGGCTCTTCTCGGAAATCTATCAAGTTACCGTCTTGATCCAATACGTTCAACCTGATGTCTGAAATGAAAGTGGTGTTCAAAGGTAGATATACCAGGTTTTGCGGCTTTTCAACAATTTTAAATCCAGGTGGTACACTGGGGTAAAAAGTATGTATTATATGAGTATTTGCTCCATCTCTGTAAGCTCCTTGTATAATGTTACAAGTTATGTCTATACTATTGACTTTTAATATTGTTACAGTTTGTTTACCGGAATGTGTTTTATTTGGTTCTAAAATTGCTCCATCTTTGGGAAATCCTAATAAATCACCAATTGAGTTTGGCTTAGTGAAATCTATATAATATTTTGAAGTAAGCTCAGCTTTCATTGTATTATTATTACCTTTTAGCGATATATTGTCTTTTCCCATTTTATTTTGCAAAAATTCATTAATATGATCAATTTCATAAGAACCTGTGGGTAAACTGCACGCTTCTAAGTCTGTAAACTTACCACTGGCATCTTTTCCTTTATAATAATGCAATAAGTTATTTTTACCTTCCGTAACATTGGGAATAGAGTTGTAAGTTGTAAAATCTAACAGTGCTGCCTCCCAAAATCTTCCTTTTTGCAAGCGTAACGCTGGAAAAAGGATACTTCGTAAAGTGGACGATTTTCCTGTTAATGATACCGTATAGGAAGACATCTCAATAGTGACTGATACTTTTAGCTAGGAATTCCAAACATAAATGGACGCATATTGAAGTATTATCAGGTTGTTCTCTTTTATAGTTGTAATATAGTTTTTAGCAGATTTAAAGTAATGTTCAAGTTCTTTAGGTGGTGGCAAATTTCCAAAACTATCAAAATAATATACATTGCTATTTAGTTTTTTATAACACACCCAATGGGTGCCGGGCCCTTCAGTATTATCCAAATTCACGATTCCAGTCTCATTTTTCCATATTTTCTTTGGTAAACTGTCTTTCATAAATACTCCGCGGAAAAATGGTATTTTTAAACAGGAAATATATTTAAATAATTCAACATTAGTCAACGCTTTATGTGGTATAACCAATTGATTTCTTTTATTTAATATGCACGATACGGTCTTAGGTATAGACCAGCCCCGTTTTTTACCATTGACCATATTGTCGGTTTTTTGTTATTTTTCCTCGGAGAACGTCTTTTTAGTCTAATATTACCACCATGTTTCCTCATGGTTGATCCTTTTTTATTCTTACCCCTCCTTTTACCACCTCCTACCGCTGTTTTAGCCTTCATACCTGCTGTTACCGCTAAAGCTGCTGCTTTTTCTGCAATACTAGCGTCACTAGACTTTACTCGTTGCCAAGCTATATTTGCTAGCTTTTTATCAGCGATTGACCTATTTTTTGAATCGGTAAACGTGGAATATGCAATATCGTGTTCTTTACAAGCCTGATCTAACTTATTTATACCTGGATCACCTCTTTCCAGTCGTTTTTTCAATTTAGTTCCTGGTCCGCAATACTGATAACCTCCCGGTATGTGAAATTCGTATGGTAAAGCGTCTATTGCTCTATTTACGATAGATCCTACTGGAATACGATTTAAAGCTTTACTCAACAGAGAAACCGCTGTGGACGTGATACCGCCTCCTTTTCGTATAGTGTCTCGATATGGACTGGTGTAATGAAACGTCATGATTGTCTTTTATATTCGAAAAGCGTAACCTATGTGTTACCTCTATGATAGGTTGCACAGAAATGATGTAATTTATGATGTTATTTAATTAAATATCAAAAGTACCCCAATCTGATGATCTAAACTTTTGTGTGTTACGATTAAAAAAGTATTTATAAAGAATTTCTTGTTTAATCCATGTATTTCTCATTTTTTCATCAATAGGTTTATGTTGTCCAGCTGCAATATAATTATGCATATCAAATAATAAATTACCTATTACTTTAACAAGAAAATTAACAGTTACAGCGTTATCAGCATAATCAGGGTCTGCAACATTTGTTAATCGTTTGTTATCACAATTCCACCATTTTTTTCCATTTGGCTCTAATTGTATTATTTGTTCATAAGTAACAGCATTACCAGGCTTTTCACCAATACCTAAATTTGTCAATAATTTTCCTTTACCATCCCAAACATTATTGTTTTCTTCAAGTAAAGTAAACTTTTTATTTCCTTGTGCAAATACATCTCCTTGTCGTGTTACTACTTGGTTTTGTTTCACAAAACCAGATGTTTCTCGTTTTAAAGTTTCCTTCATTTGACCCACCGTTGCACCATCTGATGATGCAGAACCATCTTTTACATTCGCTAAACAATTACCAAGGCAATCAATAACTCCAACATCACGGGTAATACAATGATCTTTGATGTATTTTAAATTTACAGCATCATCTTCATTTTTTGGATAACCTATATCATTAATAACAAATTTATAAAAAGAAAACCCATCTTTTGTCTTTTCAGGTATTATAGAATGTAAATAACGTCTATTTATGCTGTCTTTTTCATCTACAGGGTCTGCTACGTTAGATATACGTCGATTTTCAGCGTTATACGTTTTTCCATCGAATTTTAACGTATTTTTCAATTCCGATGATAAATAACCTCTGTTTATTGCATCAGCGTTTTGATTTGGCTTACCGACGTTGGAAATTCTATGATTACCCGCGTTATATGTGTTTTTGTCTAGTTTCAGTGTTGGTAATATCTCTTTTTTTAATACTTTTAAATTTATTGCATCATTTTCATCTGTGGGATCATTAATGTTTTTTAACCGTTTATTACTAATATCATAATCTCCATCAGGTGTTTGTGGTAAGCCAGCACCTCTTTTTAAAGTATTAAAGTAATATAATCCATCCGAGGAATATCGTCCGAACTTGTCAACACTCATGGTGCAACTGAATAACATTCTAGAGTGTAACCCATTTTTATAATATTAGTCTCGATTTCTAACCCGTATCAGTTTTTATACAAATTCTTAGTCTTTATCAGTTACATTTTCATCGCTCCCGGGACATTTAAAATATTTAAAATTTCCACTAACTAATGCTCCGTCTGATTCATTTCGAAACACATGATTTTTATGAAAAAATTATTCACCAGACAATTTTCTAAATCCGCTAAATGAATTTGGATCTGCAATTAATATATTTTGATAATCATTTACATCCATTAATTTAAATCTTTGCTTATTATAAATAAACTCTTTATTTGCACTGTCATATTGTAATGTTTGTCCTACAGTTGCAGCATCATTTGGATCTCTTCCATTATGCAAGTTTTTTATTACTTTATTTTTACATGTAAAAAATCTAAAAGAATGATCTGGATCTAGATGTACGGTTTGTGATAAAGCAGCTGCATCTTGAGCAGTATAACCCAATCTCATATTTGATAACCCTTTACCCATGCAATCCCAAGCATTATTTTTGTATGTTAATAAATTAAATTTTTCATTACCTTGAACAAATTCATCCCCTTGCTTTGATACTACTTGATCTTGTTTTACAAAAGAGGTTGTTTCTTGTTTTAAGGTTTCCATCATTTGACCCACTGTTGCACCATCTGATGGTGCCGAACCATCTTTAACATTCGCTAAACAATTACCTAGACAATCAATAACTCCTACATCACGTGTAATACAATGATCTTTTATATATTTTAAATTTACAGCATCATTTTCATTTTTCGGATAACCTATATCGTTAATAACAAATTTATAAAAAGAAAAACCATCTTTTGTCTTTTCAGGTATTAATGAATGTAAATAGCGTCTATTTACGCTGTCTTTTGCATCTTTAGGATCATCTACGTTGGATATACGTTTATTTTCAGCAGTATACGTTTTTCCATTGAATTTTAACGTATTTTTTAATTCTGATGATAAATAACCTTTGTTTATTGCATCAGCGTTTTGATTTGGCTTACCAACATTGACAATTCTATGATTACCTGCGTCATATGTGTTTTTCTGTAGTCTTAATGTTGGTGATATATTTTCTTTTAATACTTTTAAATTTATTGCATCGTTTTCATCTGTGGGATCTTTTATGTTTTTTAACCTTTTATTAGTTATATCATAATCTCCATCAGGTGTTTGTGGTAAACCAGCACCTCTTTTTAAATTATTTGCGTAATATAACCCATCCGAGGAGTAACGTCCGAACTTGTCGACACTCATGGTGCAACTGAATAGTAATCTAGGGAGTAACGCATTTTTATGAGATTACCCCACGGTTTCGGAGTTCATCCACTAAAGCCACCCATTCGTTTTCCAATCCAGTATGACCCGCTTCTTTAGCTTCATGTATTAGTTTCATTCTATCCACCAATTTATTGATATTATTGTAATAAATCACATTTGTGTTATATAGTTTCTTCAATTAACCTGTACCTGTAACAGATTTGTTTCTTTTTCTTGGTTCTGGAGCACTTATATCCAAAGTGGATGACACAAACCTTCGTTTTACAGGTTTTCTTGGCATTATCGGCATTGGTTGTCTTCTCGTTGTTGGTATTAACTTGGATACAAATACTCTATATTTTAAAGACCTAGATCTAAAAACTGGCTGGTCAGCTAAATACTTCCTCCTGTATGCATTGGTGTGTTCCAAAATCTGTTTATATGCTTCCATATCTTCTTCTTTAACTAACAATTCTAAAGGCTTTTTTTCAAATAATAATTCAAATAATCCTCTTGTGCCCTTATATCTTTGATTACCAACAATAATATTATCATCTTCATCAATGTTTACCGGGCTATTACCAACCATTAAACCTTCTTCTGTTAATCTTACTCCATAACTATGGTAGTTTTTATTAGGATTTATTCCAGCTAACATTTTTATCATGTATTTCCTTCCTAAAGGTCCTTTGTTATGAATGTTTTCACCCAACAAGCTTATGTTTGACGGACCTTCCCTTGCTTCTTCTTCTTTTTCCTCTTCACTAGCAGTTGATACATCTTCATGTCCTCTTTTAGCTTTTACTTCATATAATTCTCTTATACCACTATAGTCTGGTGATTCTAGCTCTCTTTCAGGTTCTTCACCGGTAAAACCACTATATGTAGAGGATTCCAGGTCTTCATCACTAAAATCTTCTGATTTTATATTTTCTCTTTCAAACTTTGTAATAGGTGCAATTGCATCTCCTTCCAAAACGGGTTTAGCAAATTTTTTGTTTAATTGTTTCAAGGGTTCAGTAATAGGTTTAAAAGTAGATTCAAGAAATTTCTCCCTTTCGCTAATACCTAATTTTAATGCTCTGTTTTTATCCCGAATAGAATCACTAAGTGATTTTATTTCCTTTATTAACTTTTCTTGGTTAACCATGTTTGTAGCAAGACGTGTTGTACAACAATGAATGTTTTACATCATGATCAGTGTATTAGTATAAATTTATCAAATCCTATCCTGTATCGACCATTGTTTAGCGGTTGTTCCTTTATAATTGTTAAAAACCCATACTTTTCAGCCCAAGCCTTTCCACACAACTCTTTAAATCGTTCGAATGGCATATCCGCACTTACATGGTCATAATATATGTGTTTTAGGTTGGTTTCATCCTGTTTAAATACAATTAACATGTTTGCATTGTCTCTAATGAGCTGTTTTGGTATTTTGCTGTAAGTTTGACCAATATAAATGCTATCTATGTTGTTATGTCGACCCATGGCGAAGTAATTCCTTATTGTATTTTGATTTTCACAAGATACATCGTCAAATATGAATACTGAGAATGGTTTAGCCTCTTGCGGTTGCATGACACTTTCGCTTGCGTTAAATCTAAAATATTTAACTTCAGGCACATTATTGAGTATTTGTTCCAATAACTGATATTTTGGTTGTTGTAGTGACTTTGAAAATACATATAAATTATTAAAACGTAAGCCTTTAGGGTTTGTAATCAAATTGAATACTACATTTGTTTTTCCACAATTGGAAGGACCGGTAACCAAACAACGCACCGTGTTTGGTAACAAAACACCGTGTTTCCCAGTATTGAATTGAGAACCATCCACTGTGAGTTCATCTATATTATTAATAGTAAAATTGTCTTTTTGCGGTATTATCTCCATCCTTTGTAATGGTTCAACCCAAAATGATGCTCTACCGTTATATTAGATCCTTTTTAGGTATCCATGAATCTTCCGTCTTATTAAATCCTAACCATCGTACTTTAACCTTATCTTTTTTCCGTTGCAACACCTTTTCAACTAAATATACATCACCTACTTTTGATTTTAACATTTCATGTCCATAAAACCCTCCTTCCAGCAATTGTCCTTTATTATCTTTTAAAATGTAAGTTTCTGGTATTGTAGGTTGCACCTTAAATACGGTAAATACCTCATTTGTCCAGTTTGGAAGATATCTTTTACTAAATACACCTTTGTATTTGCTTATTCGCACTTTATCACCAACATTAAACCTTTTAGGCTTTAGTTTTTCAATTTTTGGTTTAGTATTCATTTTTATACGTTTTAATACAAGTTTTTCATTTTTATTAGTCACTTGGCTTGGTTTCATACCGATAGTTCTATGAAACTTGTTATTGTAATCGCTTATAAGTTTTGGTAACATATCAATCCATACGTGTGATCCTCTGTTGGAAAACATCTTATACATGGCACCTTTTAAAGTTCTGTTAAATCTTTCAATTATTGATGCTTTTACCTCTGAATTGGTTGAGTAATGGTTAATGTTGTGTTTTTTCATTAAATTTGCAAATTCCTTATTAAAATATTCTTTTCCATCATCAGTTTGTAAATGTTTTATAGTATGTTTGTCTCTTTGTATAGCTGTTTCCATTGCTTTTGTAACACTTTTGCCACTTTTATCTTTTAGTGGTAAAGCATCTGCCATTTTTTAAAAACAATTAATAATAGTCAATATGTATTTAAATCCTCTATTTTGTTTACTATAAGGAATCATTTCGATTAAATCCGCTTGATATAAATCATTTATTCCTTTTATCACTGTATTTCTTCGTGGAAACTTTCTTCTTGCAGGTTTATGAAGCTCGTTGACAATTTCTTGCTTCGAGTTCTTCATATTGCAGGTTTGAATGTTTCATGTATCACATGTATAATCACAATGAATGTTGTCTTAAATATTCACATCATTTATATAGGTCAAGGTCATCCAAACTTGTGTAAAAAAATGGGGAACACGGCGTTGGACTTGCCGTGTTCCCCATTTTTTTACGGAAGGAGGAAGGAATAAGGTCGAAGTTGTAGAAGGACGAAGAATAGGTTACTAGTTGATAGGGTTTAGAGAGTAGTGGCCGAAAGGAAGAGTATGAATCTTATCCGGCATAATATGCCTTTTATCATCTTGAGCTGATAGTGCTCTTTTAACTTCAGTGACACTGTAGACCTCATGTTTAAAGCTTCTGATAGTGTTGAACGTTGCAGACATTGTAGAATCTTCAAACAAGCAGGTCTTGTAATGGTCAAATGTCACATGTTTCTTCAAGTACGATTTTTTTGACTCCTTTAGCTTTCTTCACTGTCGGTATGTCATTTTCTATATACATCTTGAAGGAATATAATTTGGACATCAGCGCAACTATTTCCTCCAAAGGTATTCCATTTGCTTCATCTTTAAATTTTCCGATTACTTTTTTATTCTTTTCATTGTAATTTGGATGGTTCTTCGGATAGTCAGAGAAGTCAAAGTCGTCTTTGTATGGGAAACTCCTTAGATCTTCATACATGTCCAAAGTCTTTATCCAGTAGATAAACGCGTCGGTATCCATGTATGCAACTCCAATGTTGTCTCTTCCGTAGTGTTTAACCATTTTGTTGTAATGGAAATCATACATCAGAGTTTTACTTATATCCAAAATCGACATTCCAATGTATAACGGACGATCCATCACTATTGTTGTTTTATTCATACTGACAGCAACTAGATTTTCGTTTATAATCATTGATGTTCCGAAATTTGGTTTTTGCACTAATTTTTCCAATTTCCCAGGATCACTTACTAATTTTACAATTTTGTGTTTTCTCTTGTTCTCCAAGGTCTTCCCAAAGATGGCGTTGTTCATTAATTTGTAGAAGTCCTTTTCAAATGCTGTTGTCGCTGCAGCTCTTCTTGTCGTGTTGGAATCGATATATGGTTTCAACCAACAAGACTGGGTGAATTCAATTGCTCTGTGAATTTTCACTATACGTAGACCCAATTCAAGTGCCTGTTGAACTACCCAATAGTGTGCCACATATCGACTCTTATTCTCCAAGGTCATCATCAGCTTGGGCCACCTTCCTGTCGGTGAAACTTCAGTCTTGGCTAGGAGAGGCAGGTCGTAATGATGGTCGTGAAGGTGCTCCGGATATTCAAAATCACAGTCCAAAATATAGCCTGTTTGACCATCTTTTGGAATCCGTGATATGTCACCGATGGTGGTCGGGTCAATCCACTTGAAGTCTGCGTAGGGAAGTGGATTTGACATCGCCCAACCATAGAGGTTGTTCGCATCAAAATATCCAAGGTAGAGTGATGGTTGTTGCTCGTCGAAGTTGGGGATATACTTGTTGTTGGCCTTAACATGTCTGGTCACAGCTTGAGTCAAACCACCTCGTACACCTGATTCGATCATGAGGACCATATCAATGTCTGTGAGAAGCTCCAATCGACAGTTAGTTGACTTGAGCATAGCTTGCCATGCTAATCCAGGGGATGTATACGAGTGTAAAGGATCCAATCCGTAGGCTGAGAAACAGGTGTTCCGAAATTCTTCCATCACATCGCACAGCAGAGTTACATCCAATTTTATATAAAAATCAGAATAGTCCCCTAAAGTTTGAATGTTTAGTTGGTTCCAAACATTACAAGCATGATTGTAGTCTTCAACGGAGATTTCACTTTCATTTAATTTGCTATTGAAGGCTTCAATCGGTGGTAGACTAGTTTCTTCAAACTTTTCTGTGGAAGTTATATAATCATAGGGGAAAACTCCTTTTCGTAATACTAAGTCCAATTTACCTTCAGGTACAATTTTGCTGGTTTCTTTTAGATCTTCTCTTCTTAGGTTCTCAGACAATTTGCTCAAACTAGATGACATAAATCTATAAGAGTCTACGAAGCGAAGTTTAATTTTACCTACTGTTTTTGAGAAACTGATGTACTTCTCCAATGTTTCAGCTAATACTTCGATTTTTCCATCATCTCGTCCTAACTCTGGGATAATAAAGTGGGAGTCATAGCCGCTAAGATTGTGTAACACGACAGGGATAAAGTTTGGCAGTTTGTAATTTATATTGCATGAATTACAAGCAGGTCCTCTGTATAACCCTGTGAGGTGATCATGATCTCTTACTTTTTGATTTTCTTCACTAAAACTCTTCTTGCATAGATAACATCTTGTTGCCGAAATGTATTCTTCTTGTTGATTTTGGTTCAAAGGTTTCATGGGTAAAACATTACCGTATAGACGTTCCACTTTTTCAGCAATGTCATACAACTGGTCTACAAAATACTTAGCAGCTTCTTCCCCACGGTAGAGTATCGGAGTGGATGTTAAGCCATAGTCTTGCAATTGTTCTTCAGGTAAAGTAGATTTCACCAATAAGCAAAAACTGTTAGGTTGATGCAATTGATATTTGGTTCTTCTAGTTACTTCACCATCCGAAAGTTCCTGCGGCACTAACGTGGATTCAAAGTCAGCGTAGATAACTAGTGGAATCCGGTATTGGTGAACTGTTTTATTGAACTGAACAAATGCTCTAGATGGTGGTGGCAGACTAATCTTCACTTCATAGTTGTCATTACAAAGACGTTGGTGTTCTGACAACCACTCTGATCCTCCACGTCTCAAGTCTTTATTTGTGAAACAAAAGCATCTCTTACACACTGTTACTCTAATTTTCTTTTTAGTCACTTGTCGTCCAACCAAAGTTTCAAAGTTCTTGATGTAAACATAATGTGATATTTCACCTTTGGTCAATAGCAACAAATCTGTATGGTTTTGACGTTCAGTCTTTGTAACTCGTAACGGGTAAACGTTATTTGATTCGTCTAAACCAAACACATTAACTGAAACTCCTGGGTTTTTTCTTTCAAATTTAGCAACATCATTAAGACTAACAGGATACGACATACCTTGGAAGTTATAGCGGTGTTGAACAGCTTCGTATGCTATGCTAGGTCTACAGGCCATAGGTTCCACATATTTTGCTAACATTGCATACCGGAAACATTCATTATCCTCATTTTTCACATTGATACATGATCTTGTATCTCGGATCACCTTTGGTAGAGGGATAAAGCTGCTTCCTCTCATACCATATCCATGCTTGTGAACCCTCACATCCATACCTTCAATTGATGATAGCGTCCAGCCGGATCCTCTTCCTTCATGTTCTTGAAGTTTCACTAGCAGTTCAACCAAACATTCTTCTAAAATTTCGTTGATATCAGATGTGGTTTTAAGGGTTCGGTTTTTAGCAATGAATGCTCTCGGTGAATTTTCACCATTGGTATTAGTAAACATAGCCTCCAACACCAATCCAAATTTAATAAAGTTCAATCTTGCCAATTCTTCCGTCAATGTTTTTACAACTAGCTTTTTAGCTTGACTTATAAAATTTTCCAATTCTAATTGCACGTTATTAATTTTGAAATGAATTACAACTGGTCCTGGCAAGGCTGTAGTGCGCAGTTGTCTTATATCTTCCATATCCTCTTCTTGGGTACGCAGTTGTCTTACATCTTCCACTTCTTCTTCCGTATCTTCTTCTTCCATTTTCTCTGCTTGAATAAATCCTCCAGCTGTAGATGGTCCAGCTCCGGCAAATTGAATAACACTTGGTCTTCTTCTTTGCATTAACTGTAAATAGCTAGCCCAGTCCTGCTTCTGAGGTTTTTCCAAAAACCGATCAATCGCATCCAAGTCTTCTTCACTTACTACAATCTCTTCTTTTCTGTCCTCTTCATGATGCAATTCTCGGTGTAACTGTAGATAGCTATCCAATTCGTCCATCTGATTATGGTGGTTTTCCAAAAACCGATCAATCGCATCCAAGTCTTCTTCACTTGCTACAATCTCTTCTTTTCTGTCCTCTTCATGATGCAATTCTCGATGTAAAACAAAGATATCTTCGTCTTGGAAAAACTCACCACAAATATCGCAAAGGGCCATTTTTTACAGTTTGGCTTTGAGTGTGCACTCGGTGAATGTCCACGCAATAATGAGCAGCGTGCTCAACCGGGTCCCTTTATACCCGAGGTTGAAGGGTGGGGTAAGGTGACGTCATATACATCCGGTTTATCAATCATGTAGTAGATTTGGCTTTTAAACACCCATTTTCAATATATTCTTCAACAGGCTTGATAAACCAATGATGTTTGATCTAAATCCACTACTTTGTACAAGTTTTTTCAAAGATGTCTGTTTCAGCAAGTTTATGTGAAACAAGGTCATTTGAAATTATTATTTTTCAGCGGGGGATAGAGCACTGCAATGGAGCCATGTTATAGAAGTGGTGTATCCATCCAATTGGTTTGCCTTTTTATATTTCCACAAACTATGCATTTATGTGGGTCAAGGTTGCGTAAAGATACCCTTTGAGCGGGGGATAAACCACTAAGCAGCATGCTAGTCCATTGCCGCACTTCTCGTCCGAAGCAAAAACTTTTTGGTCAAGGTCAAAAATTTTTCAAAAAAATTTAAAGGGGAGGGGGAGGGGGTGGGGGAGGGGGTGGGGGGGGACTTTAAAAAAATTAAGCCCCATGGCATTTTTATGTTACCATCGGCTGTAGTCTCCGAAAAGACACAACTATGGACAACTCCAAACTTGTGTTAGTAATGCCTACCCATTAATGTTTACAAAGTACTTTAATATATTTACTGTGTTAAAAAACATGACTGTTAAAGATTTGAAAACTTTTATATATAGGTCAAGGTCACGAAAAAACTTTAAAAAAATTAAGCCCCACACCCCCCTATGGGGGTGTGGGGCACTTGGGTTGGCATCGCTGTAGCCTCCGAAGAGACCCAACTATGACAACTGGGCAACATCCAATGTCGTATAACCTTCACCACGCAAGATTTAAGCATTTACTGCATTGCTAACAAATAACTTTTCCAATAGCCAACAAAAACTCATTTACATAATTTTGAAAGAGGTTGAGGACAGCCCTAGTGGCTTATGTCCCCGGTCCGAGTGCAGAGGCCATCGGCTCATTACCCCCGTATAAGCGTACAAACGGACCAACTCCAATTTCTCAGCCGCATTGAAGCATGCATGAGTGGAGCCTAACAATTATAAAAAGTGGTTTTACACGGGGCCTACTCCCGTTCCCTATCTTTAATATTTAAGTTCAGCAATGCAGTAAATTTATATAAGTTCTTACTAGGTCAAGGCCATACGAACATTAAAAAATTTCGGCCCCCGTACATCCATGGCGAACCACGAATGTTCGGGGGCCTTGGGGACAAAAAAACACAAATAGCTAACAAAGTTTCATTTACATAATTTTGAGTTTCCAGAAGGGAAACTAACTGAGGACACCCTAGTGGCTTACGTCCTCGGTCCGAATGCAGAGGCCATCGGCTCATTACCTCCATATAGGCGTACAAACGGACCAACTCCTATTTCTCAGCCGCATTGAAGCATGCATGAGAGGAGCCTAACAATTATACAAAAGTAACTTTACACGGGGGCCTACTCCCGTTCCCTGTCTTTACAATTTACTTTGAGCATTGCAAAAGCTCAAGGGGGAAATGCTAAAACAAGCGTATACACTTTAGAAAAATATAACACACTTACAACACACAATTGAGCTCAACGTAGTCAATGCTGGAACAAGCACATACACATTAAACACATATGACAAACAAGACACAAAGGATAAAAGTCACACAGGAGACATAGGGTACAAGTGAAACACTCTTATATAAAACAATTCGCAATACCCAAACGCGAGCGCAATATCTTACAACTAATACAAGTCTTAAAGTTAGAGTAGACTTCGCTAAACACTGAAGGCGCCATTCAGTATTTAGTGATGCCTATGGCGGTCCGTCCCGATCGTTCACGTTCAACGCGCGGGAGCGGACTGCGAGCCGGCTCTGGCCGGGCCCCCTTATATCCCCACCGGGGCTGCCACGCCCAGGATATTAGGGGTGGGGGAGGGGGTGGGGGTGGGGGGGGGGGTCACTTCTCGTCCGGAGCAAAAAACTTTTTGGTCAAGGTCAAAAATTTTTCCGAAAAAAAAGTTCGGGGGGGGGAAGGGGGTGGGGGAGGGGGTGGGGGAGGGGGAGGGGGTGGGGGAGGGGGTGGGGGGGGGTCACTTCTCGTCCGGAGCAAAAAACTTTTTGGTCAAGGTCAAAAATTTTTCCGAAAAAAAGTTCGGGGGGGGGAGGGGGTGGGGGAGGGGGTGGGGGAGGGGGTGGGGGAGGGGGTGGGGGGGGGTCACTTCTCGTCCGGAGCAAAAAACCTTTTGGTCAAGGTCAAAAATTTTTCCGAAAAAATAATTCGGGGGGGGGGGGAGGGGGAGGGGGTGGGGGGGGTGGGGGAGGGGGTGGGGGAGGGGGAGGGGGTTGGGGGGGGTAAGTGGGTCAAGGTCACCCACAACACTTCTACTCTATGTGTTGGCTATACCCCCACCACAACTGAGTCCCTAGGCTGCACAACACCGCTCCGCCAGTATGTCTCCAGCTTCCATGCGGTGCGTTTCGCTGTTCTCTAACTCTCTATATGTAAGTATTTTTACAAGTTTTGAATCTAGGTCAATACACTTTAACTCTGGGACGATATCGACTTGTACTATTTCTGTGTTTTGACTCAAGGTCATCACACTTTAACTCTGGGATGATTTTGACTTATAGCATTTCAGTTTTTTAACTCAAGGTCGTCACACTTTAACTCTGGGGCGGGATCGACTTGTAGTATTTCTGTGTTTTGACTCAAGGTCACCACACTTTAACTCTGGGACGGGATCTACTTGTATTATTTCTGTGTTTTCACTCAAGGTCATCACACTTTAACTCTGGGATGATTTTAACTTATAGTATTTCAGTGTTTTGACTCAATGTCACCACACTTTAACTCTGGGACGGTATCAACTTGTAGTATTTCTATGTTTTTACTCAAGGTCATCACACTTTAGCATGTAACTTTAAGGTAGCACCGAAACGGTGCTACCCGGCTTGACATTTTCAAGTTTCCCGAGGTCATCACAATTTCCCCCACCACTTCCCATATACCTAGAGTGCGCGGGGCCGGACAGTCAGTCGCTCGGTGTCTGTCGTAGGGTACGCATCGCGGTTGCAGTAATGGTCGAATGGGGGCTTCTGGGTCAGTTCAAGGTCACCCGAGCGGTGTCACATGACGGTTTAGGCAGAGTCACGTTGCAAACTTCAAATTTCCTCGGCACTTTTGCTGTTTCTCATCGCAAATTCGCTCCAAGTCGTCAAGGTCATGGTAACTGTGACTAAAACTCGGAGCGTAGTGCGAGAAACAGCAAAAGTGCCGAAAAATTTTAGGTTTCAGCATGACCTTGACCTTTTGTGACATCAATGACGTCATCTTGGTGACGTAAGGGGTGATGACGTCATCGGCGCATCATTTCTGTGACGTCATGGGTGTGACGTCATAGAAATGACGTCATTGGTGATGACGTCATCGATGATGCAATCGATGACGTCATCGATGAGGTCATTGACCTCGATGACGTCATCGATGACGTCATCCCTCAGGTGACCTTGAACTGTTCCAAAAGCCCCCATTCCCCACTACTCTCATAAAACCTTGTTCCCATAACCCGATCATGCTGCTTCACGAATTTAGGAAAATAGAGCTGGTCTTAAACCTCCATATCAATTTAATAAGAATTGGTGGTTTTCTTGTTATCAGTACCAAGGACACATGCATACAGATATATATTAATATGTGAAAATGAACAAATGGTGTTCATAGGTTTTCGAACTAAAATGAACCTCGCACGAACGCTGCTACCAAAATAATAGAGACCCAAATTAGACAAACATTACTAAGTTATTGCTAATAAAAATAGTTGGCTTTAATTCACTTTTGTTATAGTTTCATAGTAATCAAGCTATTAAATCTACACCAGACTCTTCGCAGATATCAGCTGTCAAAAAAACTGCTTAAAATAAAAAATTTCTTTATTTTTGTTTACTTTTAGTTGTTATTTCGTTAAAATAGCCACCCATAAGATCAATGTTAAAAATTACGATTTTTTAAACTTAAATTTAGAGCAAATTCGATTTTTCCTGGGATTGAGGCTGTTTCTAAACTTATCTTTTGGGCCAAAACATTCTTAAATGCAAAGTTTAAGCAAAATCTATCCGCTAGATATCAAGATCGTAGAACATACACCCCTTCAGACATTGCTCGTATTTAAAGTATAGGATTGAAACAAGATACAAGATACTTTATTTTTAAGTTCCTTTATTTTTAATCACAACATGTATGGAAATATATTTTTTCACAAGGCTAAAAGACTTGAATGCGAGGAAGAGGTTAAGATTCACGTATCACTAACGACATTTCTAAGGTTAATATATAATTATGAATATATCTAACATCACCCGAATTAAATAATTAGCTTAAATTAATGTGCTTTACTAAATCCTAAAAATAATAACAAATTAATACATTAAATAAAAAATATAGATTCTGTTTCCAAATTCTTGTATAAAACTGGAGATAAATTTAATTTGTATTAATTTTTAGAAATAGTATGATATTTAAAAAAGAAAGTCTCTTTAATAAATTATAAAAAGTAATAATAAAAGAGAACAAGTGTTATCAAGCTTCACATATATTTGGTTTGAATTAGCAGGCGAAAAGCGGCTTTATTTAGTGTTTGAGGAAAGTATTAAGTATATGGAGATTGTTTCAGCGACACTAGGACTGATGCTTAAGAACCACTCCTCCACCCTTCTCTTGTAGACGGCAACATTGATAGCCTTAGTATTTGTGATATTGTTTGGAAGGTGTCTGTAAAGGTGGTGGGCCAGATAAAAATAATTATGCAAATCTACTCTTAATTTTAAGTTTGGGAAAGCAATACTTAAGTTCAATTTAGTTCTGGTGCTATACTGATGGGAAGTAGTGATCAGAAAAATCACGTTTGTTTTATTTAATACAAATGAATAAGGATTTTAGATAGAGTTGTCTGATGTTAAAAACTGGAAAATCTGAATATACTAATTGGGTAGGATATCCCTGATCTTTTTTTAGAATTATTTTATTATAGTTCTCTGCGTGATAGCCGGTGGTTCCATCACCGAGGCAGATGCATCACCCCACGCCAGTATCCCATATTGCAATATGGACTGCTCATAAGCGTAATACACACTCCTGCAGTGATCCGTGGTCAGCACCTGTCTTAGCTGTCTTAAAGCAAAAGTCATTGTTTTTAGTTTACGTTTTAAGAATTGAATGAGGGCCTTCCATGACATCTTTTGGTGTAAAAATATTGTTAAATATTTATATGGATCCACTTGCTCCACAATGCCAAAGCTGCAATCAGCAGACCGCGGATCACCACAGAGGAATGAATTTTAAGCTCTCTTTGACCTGACCCAGAGGTGCTTTTAAAATAAATTGGAAAACACTTTTTTTTTTATTTATACAAAGTATATTGTGGTCAAACCAGTTCTTTATTTTAGCCAGGTCAGAGGCTGCCTGCTCAAATTCATCATCCCACATTTTCCCAAGCGACACTAGAGCTAGATCACCAGCAAAAGAAAACAATTCACCATTAATATTTAATTTTGATTTGTTGTTTATGTATATTAGAAACAGCAAAGGTCGTCCTAGGATACTTCCTATCGGCAGGAAGCGGTTACCCGACGTATGCCACAAACTGGCAAATTTATCATTTTGAAATAAATTTGGTATATACTTGGTATATTTCTAAATTTTTGTATTAAATAATAAAGAACTATTATTTGGTTAAAACAAAACTTTGCAGCAAACCAATGCACAAAATTCTAAAGTGTATTAATCAAAAAGAAATGTTTTAAAGTAAATGTATCAAGTGAAAGATAAAAAAAAAAAAAAAAAAATGATAACCTAGCTATAATCGGCTAACCAGCTGATATCCTACATTTCTCATGTTTTGAGATTTAGAATCAGATTATTCTGTTCGCATGATGTTCTATTTATGCAAATTGGTTTTTAATCAAATTAATTTAAATTTAAATGTTTATAGTTTATCTAATACTATTTTAATAAAATATTTTATATTTTCTAGTTTGGATATCAAAAACTATATCTAAATATAACAATGTATTACTAATTTATATCACTATTAAGTTGACAGGCAATATCAGACGTTACATTTACTTTCAAAGACAAGAGAGTCTAGTAACTTAGTATTTAGTTTCAAAATCAAAAGAGTCTGATAGTTTAGTAAAGCGAGTGTTTTGAATTGTACGAAGTCACACATTAGATTTAGTCCAGCATAGAAAAAGAGGTTTGTTGGTTTAATCTTTCTGCAAACTCGACATGACATTGACTTTCAAAGACAAACGAGTCTAGTAATATAGTATTTTACTTTCAAAGTCAAAAGAGTCTGATAGTTTAGTAAGTATTTGTACATGTTTGTGCGGGCTCGGCATTTATAATTTACTTAAAAAGTCAAAGAGTCTAGTAGCTTAGTATTTTACGTTCAAAATCTTAGTTTCTGTTAGTATTTGCACATATTTTTGCAACTCAACATGTAATTTGTGCAGACTCGATATTACCTTCACTTTCAAAGACAAGAGAGTGTGGTAACTTAGTATTTAGTTTCAAAATCAAAAGAGTCTGATAGTTTAGTAAAGCGAGTGTTTTAAGTAGTACGAAGTCACACATTAGATTTAGTTCAGCATAGAGAAAGCTGTTCGTTGGTTTAATCTTTGTGCAGACTCGACATGACATTGACTTTTAAAGACAAACGATTCTAGTAATATAGTATTTTACTTTCAAAGTCAAAAGATTCTGATGGTTTAGTTAGTATTTGTACATGTTTGTGCCGTCTCGGAATTTATAGTTTACTTTAAAAGTCAAAGAGTCTAGTAGCTTAGTATTTTATTTTCAAAATCAAAGTGTCTGTTAGTATTTGAACATATTTTTGCAGCTCAACATTTTAAATTTACTTTTATAGTCAAAATAGTCTAATAACCGAGTAACTGTACATTTTTAGCAGACTATAACTTGAACATTTTAATAACTTGATATTTTTTAAAGTGCAAATATTCTGTGGGTTTAAATTGTGTGGACTCCACATTGCATTTCCTTTCAAAGTTAATACAGTCTGATAGTTTGATAAAGCAAGTGTTTTAAATTGTACGAAGTCACACATTAAATTTAGTTCAATATAGAGAAAGATGTATGAGAACTCCTCACGCTGGATCAACTATCAAAAAAACCTAGACAAAAAAAAGAAAAAATAGAAAAACAAAATAAAACAATTGAAAAAAAACATAAATAAAAAACAAAAACAAAATAAACTTTTTTCAAAAAATTGAAAAACAAAAGAAAAAAGAAAAATTACAAAAACAAAAAGAAAATAAATAAACGGTATCAGTTAACTGAGACATACTTTCTCCCAACAATATAAAAAAGGTGTTAAAAGCCTCAAAACATTAATGTCTTGATGGCTCAATCAGATAGCTAACAGCTGAGCAGCACGAGATTGACGCTACGCGCGTCTGTGACTTTTAACAACGTACTGCGTTTACCGCTAAACGAAAAATTGAATTTTCTCCACAATCACTTGACATAGAGCAACAATTTAAAGTACTAGATTATTTAGTTTTTTGAGCTTGATTTAATGGTCATGAGTAAAATTTATTTCAAAATAACAGCTTTTTGACAATCCAAAAAATTGATTTTTGAAACACTTTTTACTCTATAACTTTTGAACGCGCATTTTCTCGGAATTGCGGGTGGTGTCATTTTATTCAGCATTTTATTCTTAAAAAACCACAAAAGTTTAATCAAAATCGTTAGAGCCGTTTTTGAAAAATTTGGATTTTTCACGTTTTTTGAGGGTTTTTTGGGGTAAACTACCCTTAAAAATCGAAAATTCAAAAAAATGAAAAAAATGCCTGGAATTATCGTGGTTTTGGACCTACGTACCAAATTTCACCAAAATCGGACCATTAGGGCATTCTCTAGCTCTGTATACATCCAGACACACACACACACACACACACACACACACACACACACACACACACACACACACACACACACACACACACACACACACACACACACACACACACACACACACACACACACACACACACACACACACACACAGACATCACTCCGAAAACCACTTTTTTGGACTCAGGGGGAACCAAAATGGATAAATCCACCAACAACTCAAATTCGAAAATGTTGACGAAAACAATACTTTCTCCATATACTATGGTATAGGGGGAGAAAGTAAAAATACTAAAAAAGTAAATTTTGCGCGTATTTAGAAATATACCAAGTATATACCAAATTTATTTCAAAATGATAAATTTGCCAGTTTGTGGCATTCGTCGGGTAACCGCTTCCTGCCGATAGGAAGTATCCTAGGACGACCTTTGCTGTTTCTAATATACATAAACAACAAATCAAAATTAAATATTAATGGTGAATTGTTTTCTTTTGCTGGTGATCCAGCTCTAGTGTCGCTTGGGAAAATGTGGGATGATGAATTTGAGCAGGCAGCCTCTGACCTGGCTAAAATAAAGAACTGGTTTGACCACAATATATTTTGTATAAATAAAAAAAAAAAAAAAAAACATCAAAGTGTTTTCCAATTTATTTTAAAATCACCTCTGGGTCAGGTCAAAGAGAGCTTAAAATTCATTCCTCTGTGGTGATCCGCGGTCTGCTGATTGCAGCTTTGGCATTGTGGAGCAAGTGGATCCATATAAATATTTAACAATATTTTTACACCAAAAGATGTCATGGAAGGCCCTCATTCAATTCTTAAAACGTAAACTAAAAACAATGACTTTTGCTTTAAGACAGCTAAGACAGGTGCTGACCACGGATCACTGCAGGAGTGTGTATTACGCTTATGAGCAGTCCATATTGCAATATGGGATACTGGCGTGGGGTGATGCATCTGCCTCGGTGATGGAACCACCGGCTATCACGCAGAGAACTATAATAAAATAATTCTAAAAAAAGATCAGGGATATCCTACCCAATTAGTATATTCAGATTTTCCAGTTTTTAACATCAGACAACTCTATCTAAAATCCTTATTCATTTGTATTAAATAAAACAAACGTGATTTTTCTGATCACTACTTCCCATTAGTATAGCACCAGAACTAAATTGAACTTAAGTATTGCTTTCCCAAACTTAAAATTAAGAGTAGATTTGCATAATTATTTTTATCTGGCCCACCACCTTTACAGACACCTTCCAAACAATATCACAAATACTAAGGCTATCAATGTTGCCGTCTACTAGCTGGAAGGATCAGATCTTCCGTACAGCGGACAAGGCCGCTAAGGTAGTGACTTACCTTAGTAGGCTGATGGCCAATGTCGGGGGTCCCCGATCCAGCAGAAGACGTCTGTTGATGTCCGCGGTCCAGTCCGTGCTTCTTTACGGGGCAGAGGTGTGGGCAGGCGCTCTAGATAAGGAGTGCTACAGGTTGCGACTCGCCCGGGTTCAGCGTCAAGCTGCGCTCCGGGTGTGTTCCGCCTACCGGACAGTGTCCGAGCCTGCCGTCCTGGTGATCGCCGGAGTCATCCCTGTCAAGCTCTTGGCAGGGGAGAGGAAAGCGATTTATCAGAGACAAGGCGAGATCGGCAAGGACACGGCAAGAACAGAAGAGCGCTCCCGAACCTACCAGCAGTGGCAACACAGCTGGGAGCACGACACCCGAGGACGATGGACTGCGCGACTTATCAAGCAGGTCCAACCATGGGTGGAACGGCGGCATGGGGAGGTGGACTACTACCTGACCCAATTTTTGACAGGTCACGGCTATTTTCGGTCGTACCTGAACCGTATGGGAAAGACCGGTTCACCGGACTGCATTTATTGCCCGGGTGTTCCCGACGATGCGGAACACACATTCTTCCGCTGTCCCCGTTGGGAAGGGCCCCGCCTGGAGGCCACACAAATCTTTGGTGCATTTTCGGTGGACTCGGTCTGCCAAAAGATTTTGGAGGATGAGGGCAACTGGGATTGTTTGTCACAGTTCGTCTGGGGCATCCTCCTGGAAAAGAAAACCGATCTGGACCGTGAAGTGGCCCAGATCCCTTGATCGAGCGGCTGGATAAGGAGCGAGCCCCACGGGCGTAAGCCAAATTTAGGCCTAGCCTGACGTAATGTGACAAACAATTCCAGGTTAGATTCCTAAAGAGTAGAGGAGGTTTTTTAGTGGGTAAACTCGTTTTTAGGGGAGCCCCACACTACAGGCTGGCCACCTGTGTGCGTAATGCATTTTTCCGCCTCTCCCTCAAAAAAAAAAAAAAAAAAAAAAAAAAATGTTGCCGTCTACAAGAGAAGGGTGGAGGAGTGGTTCTTAAGCATCAGTCCTAGTGTCGCTGAAACAATCTCCATATACTTAATACTTTCCTCAAACACTAAATAAAGCCGCTTTTCGCCTGCTAATTCAAACCAAATATATGTGAAGCTTGATAACACTTGTTCTCTTTTATTATTACTTTTTATAATTTATTAAAGAGACTTTCTTTTTTAAATATCATACTATTTCTAAAAATTAATACAAATTAAATTTATCTCCAGTTTTATACAAGAATTTGGAAACAGAATCTATATTTTTTATTTAATGTATTAATTTGTTATTATTTTTAGGATTTAGTAAAGCACATTAATTTAAGCTAATTATTTAATTCGGGTGATGTTAGATATATTCATAATTATATATTAACCTTAGAAATGTCGTTAGTGATACGTGAATCTTAACCTCTTCCTCGCATTCAAGTCTTTTAGCCTTGTGAAAAAATATATTTCCATACATGTTGTGATTAAAAATAAAGGAACTTAAAAATAAAGTATCTTGTATCTTGTTTCAATCCTATACTTTAAATACGAGCAATGTCTGAAGGGATGTATGTTCTACGATCTTGAAATCTAGCGGATAGATTTTGCTTAAACTTTGCATTTAAGAATGTTTTGGCCCAAAAGATAAGTTTAGAAACATCCTCAATCCCAGAAAAAATCGAATTTGCTCTAAATTTAAGTTTAAAAAATCGTAATTTTTAACATTGATCTTATGGGTTGCTATTTTAACGAAATAACAACTAAAAGTAAACAAAAATAAAGGAATTTTTTATTTTAAGCAGTTTTTTTGACAGTGATATCTGCGAAGAGTCTGGTGTAGATTTAATAGCTTGATTACTATGAAACTATAACAAAAGTGAATTAAAGCCAACTATTTTTATTAGCAATAACTTAGTAATGTTTGTCTAATTTGGGTCTCTATTATTTTGGTAGCAGCGTTCGTGCGAGGTTCATTTTAGTTAAAAAACCTGTGAACACCATTTGTTCATTTTCACATATTAATATATATCTGTATGCATGTGTCCTTGGTACTGATAACAAGAAAACCACCAATTCTTATTAAATTGATATGGAGGTTTAAGACCAGCTCTATTTTCATAAATTCGTGAAGCAGCATGATCGGGTTATGGGAACAAGGTTTTATGAGGTTTCAAATGAATTTTTGACAATTTTGAATCTCAATTTTTTAAACTAAAGAAAATTGTTTTCTTTTAACTAAAAACATTTTAAAAGAGTTTAAAAAATCAATCTTGTTTTAAAATTTTTAGTTTGGGTTAACAGGTTACAGAGAAAAAAAAAATAAACAAATATTTTTCATGTTGTTCTTGTTATGAGGAATTCAAAACCCTCTATCTCACATATTTATTAACGCAATTCGGTGAAATTCGATATGTACATTCACTAGGTAAGGCTTAACACATATTTGCTTATAGCACTAATATAGCGGCAAACCTAAAGACTTGTCCTCATAGGGTTTATGGCAAAAATTAAAAAGTGGGCATGGAGTGGAATTGATACTATTTGATATTTACCTTACCTAACCTAACGTAAATATACCTTTAACTTGGTAACCGTTTGTATTACAAAAGTGAAATTTTTCACGCACCACTAGGATGTCATAACACTTTAGACCAGAGAGTTTTCGAAAGTATGACTCACAAAACATCTATAATTTTTTAATGTTTTTAAATCAACCATTTATGATATTTAATAAATAGAACATTATCAATACAAAACGAAAGTACATAAAAAATCCTCTGGCCTAAAGATGGCTTAGAAATTAAAGTCCATATTGAAAAAAATTACAACCATTTATCTGTAACAGTTTGTGAGAAAAAAGAACATATGTTAACATGGTGGAGATAGGGAAATCAAAAGTAATCTGCTCCCTATAATTATTAGGCTACAATAAGATTGTGAAAAAATCACAGTTAAGATTAAAAGTAATGTAGCTATGAAGGTGTAGAAAAAAATACAGTAAATAAATTTAAAATAAAACATTGATTTCAAATGTTATTTATACATTAAAACAATTGTCGTATTTCCAATGAATGATTAAAAGCGTTTTATTCCAAATGTAGACACAAAACACGTCCAACAGCACAAAAATGACCGACCGGCGGTGCAACGGAGCTATCGATACACGCATTCACTTTAGACAAACGGTTGAATTTTTTCTTATTAATGATGGTTATTATTTATCGCAGTTTATAATAGTGTTCATCATGAATTTAAATGAAATTCGTAATTGTAGCACCGACACACATACATTACATACTTTCAAGTCAGTTAATAAGTATGTAACTTGGTTTCGACGAAAAACTGATAAGATGTCACTAATGATGAGGGCACAATTTTAAGATTTTAACTTGATTTAAAGTGGGTTTCACCATTACAAATATCATAAAAGCATATTTCACTGGTATTAAGGAATTTTTATGGTTTTTATACACGATAATTTAAACATAATTTCACAATTTTTTTTTCATACGTAAAATTATTACTTACATTGTTTTACAGTAATTTGAGTATGATTAATATATTATAATAATACAACTATTATACCATAACATACATGTATCACGACATTTAATAGTAAAAGTTTCATTTCACGTGATTTAATATATATATATATATATATATATATATATATATATATATATATATATATATAAATATAAATATATATATATATAAATATGTTAAAGTCCAATTGTAGTATAAGTTTTACTCATGATGATGCTTATGATTATTGCTTTGTTTTTAGTGTGTTTGTAAAGTAATGAATAGTAAGCTGTCAGATACATTGTACAGTATATTAATTTTAAGTAAATTTTTTGTTTTAAGTTTCTAGCTAATTGGGTTTTTGAGAACCAAGCCGACAGTCGTATGACTGCGGCTTCAAGTGCGCGAAAATTGTATTATATACAAATATTAAGGTGGTATAACTATATGTACCTAGCAAATATTTAAATAATGTATGCAAATATAATTTGTACAGCAAAGCACTTTGGATGGTATAAAGTTGTTTTTTTATTGCTTCATTGTGATCGTTCACGTTCCTTGTTGTTTATCAGAGGCCGTTCAAAGACCTGGAACTGTTTTTCATGACTTTGAGCGGTATTATGAACCTCGGTTGAGGGACCAAATGCATTGGTTGTTATAGAAGACACCAAATTATGTATTATTGTGGATAACAGAACACCGCTTGCGGAACGTTACCTCAATGTTTTGTATAGGGCGAAAATTGGTATCTTGTGACAACGGCACAACATGTAAATCCTTGTTCTCAAACCTCCAATTTTTTTATAGATAAGGAAAAGATAGTTATATTTTATTTTTGCAACATTCGGATACAATAACTAATTGCACTGATTCTAACGAAGCAGCTGATTAGTTTGTTAACATGTTTAATAAAGCAATCCACGCAGCAACCAAACCAATCAACTATTCATGTAAAATCACTAAATATAAACCTTGAATCGCAAAAGGGCTTTTAGTATCTATTAGGTGTAGGGGATCTTATCAGTAAAAGAGTTAAAACCGCACCATTCATTAAGAATCTAATTAACTATTTACAATAAATACTTACTACAAATTACTATAAGCGATATCATGATATGTTGACCATTTAATCAAAGGATGTCAACAAAAAGTAACTTGTGATGCATCTGCATATTCTAAACAACTCTGTCGTCACGTTGGTAAATTGGCTGGGCAAATGAAAAATTCGCTCTATTTTTTGTTTATCACTTAATGTATAATTATTTTATTGTATAATTATTATAAGTAACTTACATTCCCTCTTGCGTTATATTTTACTTGAGTTTCCCGCAACAATCTATTTTTATTAATAAAATTTGTGTTTTGTCTGTACATTGATTAGAATCTTGAAATGTTCGGTTATTTTTACTTTGTATGCATAGCATACCTCTGTCTGTCTCCATCTCTCTCTTTCTGTCCGTCACTATGTCTGTAACGCTCATGGGTAATATTTTGTTCTCTTTTCATGGGATAACGATTTTACCTAATGGTCTATTTTTTTTTCTTTTTCATATCATAGACTAGAGTGGTGTAAATGTTCATTGCTACTTTAATTGCCTAAGCGACCTTAGGGATTCGCCCCATATTACGTCAAAGTAGCCAAGTTGTGCTATGATACCAATCTTTAATCTCTTTTCACACGACAAGGGCTTTAGTAAAATGGTATGGAAATTTTTATTACTGTTAAATGGTGCAATTCGAACAATTTTAGCCGTTCCAAAGCATCGTACGTCAAAAAGGCTCTGCCTCATAGTAAAAGAAATATTGAATGTTAATCTTATGGGAGTATTCGAATCTACCTTTGAGTTGATTTATACAGTTTGTCATTTTCACCACTTAAAATGACAACACTTAAAATGTTAAATACTGACTCATTCATATTAAACCCTTTAACTTTTGACTAGCCTAAATACGGTGAGTTAAGTCAACTACTTCTGGGTTATAAATATGAATATTAAAATACTTTATGCATATTGTTACACAATTAGTATTGTCGCTTAAAACTTAAGCGTTGATTAGTTTTGAATTTAGATTTAATGTTGTACATGCGTCTGTAGATAGCTTTCATGGGTAGAACAAGTTATGCGAGAGTGGGTTTCATTGGAATTGGTATGTGGCTGTCGTCACATCCAATCAAGGATTCAATATTATATTTAATAATAATCTATATTTTTAAAAAAAATATGAGTTTTCTTGATAGAGTTTATTCTCATATGACTATAAAGTAAATCACTATACGAATTTAAATGTTAAATCCAACTGCAACAAAAACATTAATGGAAAAATAGCTTCTTACCTAAATGAGAAACGTATGTAACAAGAGTTTGACAAATGTACCTGGGAACTATTAAGCATAAAAACTTGATATCTAGATATGTTGGAATAAACCAACTGAATGTGATCTATTGAATTTGTGAAGCCTTGATATGATTTGTTTCAATAAACTTTACACACACACTCCGCGTTAAGAGCGGGTATAGGCTACATAGCTAGTCAGATTATAAACATATTTAATAGAAAAGTTATACGAAAGTTTTGTACTAGAAAATATATTCAGGTTTGTTTAGATGTTTAAGCTAACTTTAAAGCGGAGTTTCTTAAACTTTTAATACTTGTTTCCTATGATTCTAAATACGCAGTTTTTAAACCTAAGACTTTTACAAACACAATACGAATACTGTATTACAAACTGAATCCAAACCTTGGATTTAAGGTCCCATACTAAGTTTTTTCCCCTAAATTCATTATATTTTTTTATTAAAACGAAAATTTATTATGTTTTTATAACAACAGAAATAAGATTGTTGTTCGCTATACTCTTAAAACACTAAACCGACCGTGTCATAGTTTAATAACTGCTGGTCAAAGGCTGTCTAATTAAATAATGTACCTAAACTTGACAAAATTAAAATGCACGGCTCAGCTTATTGGGTTGGATAAATAATATTCCAAAACAACTTCAATATATTTCTCATTGAATTCTTTGAAAGGTAAATTATTAAATGAAACAAAATTGTGTAACGTGAATGACAAACGTACATCTGCCGCGTCTACTTTGGGAGATTTCCGGAACTATTATATGCAGATTTAGTGCATAAATTACCGGCACATCTGCCGACAGAGCTTTATACACCCTCGCACGCCGTCTACAACCTATACCAATAGCTGTCCCTATAAAATCAGCCATCTAACCGTCGTTCTCCATTTGTTCGCCAAATCTCATACGGTAAACACCGTTTTAATGAGTATTACCTCTGTACACAATAGTACAACTGTACTTGTTTGAACTTACGTTCATTTCTGCTAGTTTCGTTTAGCACGCTATCAGTCTCTATATATTCGGACACACTTGTGTCCACCGACCGACCATATACGCTCTGACTAGTTGGACAGTACACGTCTCCCCTTGGGTATTATCTTGGCTCCTCAAACGTTACAGCAAAAAATTTTACGCCCAAAACACATATTAGAGAAACAATTTGACTCCACTGTTTCCAGGCCGCGTACTACATTGGCTAAGCTTAAGAAACACTTCAGTTTTCACCAGTTGTATTGTGCAAGACCTGACCTTTGCAGCATTTTGTTCTACTGATATTATTTTACAGACTGTCTTAACTGACATGCTAAAAAGTATCTACGTTTCGATCTTGTTACACCTGTTGGCGATCCTGCCCGACTATTCTTATTCACGTTATTAGCTAGTTTATATGACCGCTCCTCCTTCAATATGTGTTTTATTCTGCTCTATAATCTTGAACTATAGGACAACTAAAAGCTCGTTATTAATACAAAACTCTAGATACACAGCGTAAGATCCACCTGTGCAATCGCCAAATGTAAGTAAGAGTACTCATCCGCGGGACATTTCTCGTACTCCTGTGGCTGATGACCAACCCGTACATAATAATTAAAACTAACTTCTGCGGCTACCGATACTTTTCTTAAACTATCTATCTACTTCTCTCTCTCTTATGGAACCTTCCCCGTCGCGGTCATATGTCGGCTAACTTTTAAAGAGTACGCGTCTCCTCACAAGTATTATCATGGCTCCGAACACTTTACAGCTGAAACTTTTACGCACAAAACACATTTTACAGAAACAATCTAACTCCACGGTTTCAACAGCTTCTAGCCATTGATTTTATATACTGTATGGGCAACATTTTTGGGTTTTACACACTTTTTATAGTATAACCCCCCAGCATTTCATTTCTTATGTTTGTAGCGGATAGCATAAGTTGGTAACAATGCGGGGAAATTTGGGGAATTCATGGGGATATTTTGGGGTTTACCTGGGGATTGGTACCCCTGCATCCTTTTCCCGTACTTTTCCACCCAGTGCTACACTCTGTCGGATTTAAGGTAAACTAGGTGCAGCCACACGTACTACGATCTGTTGGATAAAGTGAAAACTAAACGCGCCCCTAGTACACTCTGGTGGACAAACCGCGAACCCTTACGCCAGCAGTCGCCACAGACTATCTGACACATTTACAATCGCCAATTGTAATTCCACTTAGTCGTGCACGGGACATTTCCTGCACACCTGCAAGTGATACACTTTACAACCGTCTAGTATTGTACTTACTGCTGCAATACAGTATTTACCTGTACAATTGGCAATTGTAATCCTACTTCATCGTGCACGGGACATTTCTTGCACACCTGCAGGTGATACACTTTACAACCGTCTACTATTACAGTTCTAACCCACTTGATTATCCACGGCACATTACTTGCGATCCTGCACCTGAATAATTAATTAAATTCTGCGGCTACCGATACTTTTCTTAAGATATCTATCTTTTTCTCTCCGGCAAAATAACTGAGCTACACTCTGTCGGGTTTAAGGTAAACTAGGTGCAGCCACACGTGCTACGATCTGTTGGATAAAGTGAAAACTAAACGTGCCCTAGTACACTCTGGTGGACAAACAGCGAACCCTTACGCCGGCCGTCGCCACAGACTATCTGACACATTTACAATCGCCAATTGTAATTCCACTTAGTCGTGCACGGGACATTTCCTGCACACCTGCAAGTGATACACTTTACAACCGTCCACTATTATACTTATTGCTACAATACAATTGCCATTGTAATCCTACTTCATCGTGCACGGGACATTTCTGACTGAGCTACACTCTGTCGGATATAAGGTAAACTACGTGCAGCCTCCCAGCGCTGCACTTTGTTGGATAAAGTGAGAACTAGACGCGGCCCTAGTACACTCTGGTGGCCAAACCGCGAACCCTCTCGCCGGCCGTCGCCACAGACTATCTGACACATTTACAATCGCCAATTGTAATTCCACTTAGTCGTGCACGGGACATTTCCTGCACACCTGCAAGTGATACACTTTACAACCGTCCACTATTATACTTATTGCTACAATACAAGATTTACCTGTACAATTGCCAATTGTAATCCTACTTCATCGTGCACGGGACATTTCTGACTGAGCTACACTCTGTCGGATATAAGGTAAACTAAGTGCAGCCTCCCAGCACTGCACTCTGTTGGATAAAGTGAGAACTAGACGCGGCCCTAGTACACTCTGGTGGCCAAACCGCGAACCCTCTCGCCGGCCGTCGCCACAGACTATCTGACACATTTACAATCGCCAATTGTAATTCCACTTAGTCGTGCACGGGACATTTCCTGCACACCTGCAAGTGATACACTTTACAACCGTCCACTATTATACTTATTGCTACAATACAAGATTTACCTGTACAATTGCCAATTGTAATCTTACTTCATCGTGCACGGGACATTTCTGACTGAGCTACACTCTGTCGGATATAAGGTAAACTAGGTGCAGCCTCCCAGCGCTGCACTCTGTTGGATAAGGTGAGAACTAGACGCGGCCCTAGTACTCTCTGGTGGCCAAACCGCGAACCCTCTCGCCGGCCGTCGCCACAGACTATTTGACACATTTCCACCGCTTACCGACAACTACCTCCGTGGCTCAGGGGTAAGGCGCCGGCTTCACAAGCCGGCGGGCCGGGTTCGAATCCCACCCTCGCCACTGATCAATTTTGTTCTTAAACCCTAACCGCTACAACATTCCCCGTCGACGACCCGCAAACGAATGCGCTCCCGAAACTCCATCCCCTCCTGTAAACCCTCCCTCCCCTCCCCATCCCTCCCTCGCCCCCACGGACAGCTGCCACGTTCCAACCCACACCTGCCGGTTCGAACACTTGGCCTTGACCTGGACCAGAACCGGCAAAACCCCACTACTTTTATTAATTTCAAATCTTACGGTAGGGTCAAGAATATAGCCCGTATGTTTAGCTTCATCAATAACTAAAATATCGCATCTTCTACTTGATCCGTTCACTGCAATGCAGGACACTTCTTCGTATACATAATATTTTAGTTCTCTGAAGGCTTCGGCTATTATTTTTCTTATTTCGTGGTGTCTATTGTTTCGCAGGAGTTCTCCGAATGGGCAGAATCCAAGGATATGTGGCAAAGATTCATAAATGTAAGTCTCAGTGCTGGAGCATCTCCTGCACTGGGTGCCATCCTTGGACCTGCCCGGATTCGACCTCACTGGAGCCACCTCCCCTATCATCTTCAAGGCTTCCTTATACTCTGCTGAAGTCAATCCTTCCATTTTATGTAATGCCATATTGGGAGGACTATATTCTTTGAAAAGAATCACTCCCCGTCCTTTATAAGGCAGTAAACACCATTTATCATATTCTCTTTTTTGTAATTCACGTCTTACATGTTTTGTAGATTTAAATATTGTGGAATCTTCAATCTGTAGATTTCTGTAACAAATGTCCTTTTCTGCATCAAAATTCCTAAACATATTAACGTATACATTGTTGCATTTCTCTAATACATTACAAATGTTGATATGCTGTAATGGAGCCTCCCACAGAGCCTTGATTAATCCCAATCCTTTGCAGTCTTTTGGGGAATATAACATTACGTGGTAAGTCAAGTATTTCTTTTACTGATAATCTAATAACTATGTCAATGTCGTTAAGAAATGACTTATTTAATTTTGATAAAGGAGCTGTATGGAATGGATAGATAAGAGAGGGGCCAAATGTAATGATTAAGTATATAAAGCTTTTGGTGAGGTTGCAAGTATGGGGATGACGTTAAATTTTGAATATTATTTGTTAACGATTTAATAACTTTAGGTTGATCCAATACAATTTTATCTTCAAAGTTAACTCCAAGATATTTGATTTTGTCTCCCTTGGCTAGTTGTAAATATATGTAGAACGAAATTTAAAAATTATAAGCTCCCCAAAACAGCATTTGCATAGGAAGCAAGTCTCTCAATGCTTTCTTATGAAAACTAAATTGAAATCCACTATGGACACTCTAACTGCTCAGACATCGACTAAGGATAATAAAAATGTTGTTAAATTAATCCACAATAAGCAGCAAGAGCAACATATATCAATATAAGCGAGTAGTGCAAAAGTAGGGCTGCTGGGACGTGACTTCATCACGATGACGTCATCGATGACGTCAGTAATGACGTCACTAATGACGTCATAGTGACGACATATGACGTCATACCTATGACGTCATGGTGACGTCATTATCGCTGACGTCATCGTGATGACGTCACTGACGTTAATTAGGTCAAGGTCACGCAAGAATACACAAAAAATGTTTTTGCACTTTTGCGATTCCTCAGACTACGGTGAGAAATTGAAATTTCTCGAGGAATCCCAAAAGTGCAAAAAAATATTTTTTTTATTCCCTAGCGATCAGACTCTAGACCAAATATATCCGTCAGGGGTCATTGACCCGTCCCAGAAGCCCCACTTGAAAAAAAATTTCTTATTTTACTTACCCACCGAGACTGAGAGCCGAAGAAACACCCGACAGTGCGACAAACGACACGCGATCCGAACAGCACCGTGTCCGAAGGCATACTGACTTGGGCGCAGGCGGTTACCCAGGTACCCGGCCCAGTGGTGGGGATAAGGAGGTGGTGGGGGTAAAGTGGTCAGAAGGAAGAAAATTTTTTTTTTAAACAACTCGTCCCAGCCGGTCCTTTACCGGACCTCCGTAACTCGGATTGGAAATATTTCCTGAAAAATATTTATTTTTATTCTTTCTCAGGTGATCTTGGAACTTGGTCTGGAATTGGAGTCACCAACGTAACCTTACTGGCAAAAGTTAGCTCGTCTAAAAGTTTCTGAAACATTTTATCATCCATAGTGATATTTGTGTCCCTTGAGTAAAATTTTGGATTATTTTTGAAGCAACGTTTCATTTTTGTTAAAGTGGAAGTCTTGGACACCTTAACAGAATTATTTTGCTTGGCCAGCAAAAATTTTACTCTTAATAATTTTTCTCGCAAAGTTTCAGCCATAGGTGTGTCTCACAGTAAGGTTTGGATAAAACTGAAACACTCAGTCAAGTGTTGCACCTTAGCTGGAAGTAGTGGGGGAACAGGGCTATAGTGGGGGAATGAGTAGTGGAGGGGTAATGCGGACTGTTGTTGCCAAGTGTAGAAACAGTTTGCTGGGAACCGCCGGCGGTCTTAGGCATCGGGGTGATTTCTTTTTTAACTTTTGGATGACCTTGACCCATACTCGTGTGTGAATAAAATAATATTTTGTTCTACACGATATGTAGGTCAGCCATGACTTAGGCGGATTTTTGCCTGAGTTCTGGGGACTCCTCAGGACTTAGAGCGAGATGCGACTAAGTGTTGGCTGTCCAAACTGTGGTGTAACAAAATATTATTTAATGTTGACACATGAGTAAGGGTAGCAGGTATCAAAGAGTTAAAGTCCTAGGGGTAGGTGACCCCCCCCGGCCCCGGACGGCAAGTGAGCCCCCCCGGATTTTTTTTTTGGATTTTGACCTTTACCAAAAATGTTTTGCTCCGGACGAAAACTGCGAGCCCCCCCGGAATTTTTTTTTTTTTGGATTTTGACCTTGACCAAAAATTTTTTGCTCCGGACGAAAACTGCGCCCCCCCCTGAGGGGGGAGGTGGAGGCCTCTGGTACTTTTCCATTGGCACGTTTGGCCACTTGGTTACATAAGTAGATCCGGGTATTACGTAACAGACTTGTTTGTCCCCACCACATAGCGCGCTGGAATATTCCTTTGGGCCGCGAGCAGTTTCATTCTGCTTCCAACTTGTAAGCCGAATACTTCGACGTACCGCTCCGCACCATGCCTCGCTTCAAGAATCATCCCCCTGCCACGACCTCCGCCGCCTCGCTTGCCACGACCTCCGCCGCCTCGCCTGCTTCGACTTCTGCATCCATGCCGAGCTTGTCGCCACTGCCACCGCCGCCAGTCACTACTGCTCAGAAAATTATTGTGGATATGCGTCCTGGTTCGACCATCACTGGTGAAACAACTGTGCGAGATATTTTGACCACCATGACTGTGTTGATGACTGCTACTACAAATACTGTGACTACCGTTTTGAGTGCAACTAAACCGGCCGTTATATCATTGGACACAAGCTCTGAGGAATTAATTTTTCGTTAGTCCGGAGAAGCCATCAACTCCTCCAAGACCATCAACGCCTACCCAAGAAATCCTGTCTTATTTTAAATCCTTTATTGATCCAACCAATCTGTCACTCCTGTTACTCCTTCCACTAGTCCTGCTAAACCGCAACAAAATTTTATTTCCTATCCGTCTACCTCGAAAGACCCTGAACCTGAAGTGGAGAAACCCAAAATATTAGTAAGTATACCAATTAATAAAATCAAACCGGGTTTACGTAAAACAATAAGGTCTAAGAAGGCGGCGGCACCGAAACGCCAGTGTAAATTTATTTAAGAAACTGAATTTATTTTGCGAAAATGGGTCAAAAATGTACCAGGTGGGCTGTTAGCGGTCAAATGTTATGCCGCTATCATCTTGACCGCGAGTCAGCTTGCACTCAGAATACAGCAAGACCATATTCGCTAAATTTTGCTCCTATCAAACGAAAAAACGTTCTTTTGTGCGCTATGAAAGACTCTATGAAGGTCATAAATATTTTTTTCGAAAACATCTGAGTGTAAAGCCTAACGTGTTTTTGATGAGGCACAATGAGAAAAATGTACAGGTAAGGGTTTCTCCAGAATTGGTACAACCACATTTTATGACCTTCAGAGGGTATTTGATACGCAAGCGTGTCTTAGGACAGTTGAGAACTGTGTGGCGTATGAAGGAGTAACTTGTGATGTCAAAAAAAGTATTTTTTCCAAATTATTCTTTTTCCAAATTACTTTTTACAAATTATTTATTCCAAATTATTTCTTCACCCTCTTGAAATAAGGGAGGGGGGGTATTATATAAATGAACTATTAAAGAAAAAAAATAGTTCATTTATATAATATCTTAACCTTGGGATAATGTTTTTTTATAAAAAAACATTATTCAGACACGTCCCAAACCAGTGTCCTGGATGGTGAAGAAAAGTTATAACAAATTAATTTTATTAACCAAACAAATGGTTAGCATTATGGTGAAGCAGTACATTATTACGTGACAACTGGTTTCCCCCCACTACTGAAAGGTCACGTGACAACCGGTTTCCCCCACTACTACTGATTCTCACTGAGTTCCCAGCGCTACTTACTTGGTTCATTCTGCTTTATTCCTTCATCCGAGCAGCACATTATGAGCGGAAACATGTCTTTTGAAGCGCCCAAAAGAAAAGTTCACCCAGACCACGTGCGGGTAGTAAAAATTTTAGGACCCAATTCGTTTGCGGGGGACTTGGAGTTGGAGCGTTTATCAACAGGTCAGGTCTATGCTCCGATGCTGATGGACTACAAAAATCATTCTTTACCTGAACCACAGGCATCACCAAAACCTGGCCCATCCACTGATGTTGAGCAAGCAAGTATTTTAAGAAGTGTGTTGGTGAAGGACAGAAGACAAAACAATAAAGAGAAGAAGCGGCTGGCGGACCAACAGCGAAATAACCAAGAGCGTTTGGCAATTTTCCGGCTACAACTGATCGTGCCAACAGTGAATTTTCGTTCCAGTAAGCTGGACACTCTAATAGGAGCTGCAAATTATATTCAGCAGCTGGAAAGAAAAATTAAATTTTTAGAAGGCTTTGAAAATAAAAAATCAGATGGTTATGGATGCCAACATTTAGAGATGTAAGTGTTAAAAATTATTTTATTTTGTACGACTTGGACATGGACTAGTTGTTTGGTATGTGGAAAAAAACAGAGCGGGGGATAGAGCACTCTGTGATACTGGAATAACATATCACTTAGTGCTTTATCCCTCCGCTCACAGGGTAATTTTATTTGGCCTTGACCTACTTAAAAGAAGTGGTGGGGGGTATGTTTAACCAGGCGTATGGTATTGAGGAGGTTGCTCAGTCTCAGTTCAGCGTAGCTAGGAGACGCACACCTTGAGATGGCTCCTTCCAGTCTTCTACAATTGTGTTTAATGAAAATTTCTGATGACACCGAATTGTTCAAGTATGTGGTGCATCAGTCCGGTGCACCACCAAAAATTAAAATTTTAGTTAAGGAGTTTGACTTTGAAAGAAATGGCTACACTAATTATTTTGCGTATGTTTTCAGAAACGAAAATATTAAGTTTTGTAAAGTCTGTGGTTTTGCTGCGTGTGAGGACATGACAGAATTTATAGAAAGCGGTGGCTACATGGTGATGACTGGAATTTCTAACATAAAAAGAGATGAAATACCGCAAGAAAGGTGTGATATTTGTGCGGCTTATTTACACGATTGGTATACGTACAGTAGAAACCAGGTGGAGCCTAAGAGAAGTTTATTATTTCGTTGGCCAGGGGCAGTACCTAGGTTTTAGTTTAAAAAATAAAAAATTTTACTTATGATGTTGAATGTATGGTCTTGAAAAGTGGTGGGGGTAAAGTGATATAGGTGGTGGACATCAGCTGAGGAACATCATTCTTGCTAAATCCAAGGAAGAAGCATCATGGTAAGTCACTGTGTGGAGTTTGTGCTTTTGGAGGAGGACCTGGTAGAGATTGTGGAGCTAATAGAAGATACAACAAGGAAAGGGACTATTGAAAATGTTAGATGCGAGCCTCAGGATGAGAGGTCGCAAAAAATTGTTGAAGCCTTTCTGTCTACCATGTTGAGTGATAAAACAACAAATTTTGAGTTTGTAAAATATTTATTTGACAATCGGGTGAATGCCAAAATGGCTATATTTTTTAAAAAGTAATTTTTATTTATGAATGACTTGGACTTGGACACGGTTAGTGAGTTTTAGTTTACTGACAAAATGGTGGTGGGTGTATAAAATTTACATGTCTATATAAAAGTATAGTTTGTTTGCAAAGGTGAAACATTCTGCTAAGATGCCTCCACTGGACAACACTGATGTGCCTCGCAGCAAAACTTTAAAAATTTTACAAAAAATACCAATTGAAATAACAAATGAGGAAGAGGAAGAAGAAAATGTTACAGAAGATGAAAGTGCAATGGAAGAATCGGATGAAGAAGAAAATAATTTAATAAATATTGACTTACATGCTTATGAAACATTGGACTCGTCATCAGAAGAAGAGGAAATGGAAGATCAGAACACCCCTCAAGTTGGAGCTATATTGGACAGAATGTCGTTGTGTAAAAGACTTGTATTTTGTAGTAGAAGATTATTTTTGGACAATAGTGATGACGAGGATAGCAGTGATGAAGTTTCACCTTTGTAAATAACTTTTTTGTAAATAATTTTTTGTTTTGCATTTTACAAAAATAAAAAAAATTATAAAACTGTAAAAAAGAAGAAAAAGAATATGAGCGGGTGATAGAGCAGCAGATGCTCTATCCCCCGCTCAAAATAATAATTTCCGATGGCCTTGACCCACTTTTGAGAATTGATTGTGGTGGGGGAGAGCATTAGTGGTGGGGGAAACGTCATATATACGGGTAGTCAAGCCTCAGTCTCATTTGGTAAGAAAGAGGGAACGCTGGATCGGAGATGATGGTAAGATTGACTCAATAGCAAATACTTTAACATTGCAATATGTTAACAGGTTGTCAATGGTTAGGAAATAATTTTTATTTTTATACTCGCTAGTTTGTTTAAGCTTAAAATTTTAAATATATTTTGTTTTGGTCAAATGCTTTTGCCAGACTTCCTACACGCTAAGACTCATATAAAGTACAGGATTAAGCTGATCTCTCGGGGAAATACTATGTAGCCACCTCACATTGGTTATCTGAGGCGACTTCGAGTGGGTCGACCCGGACAGCATCGGTGACATCATGCAGATGTTTTGGATAATGAAAGTCGCAGTCCAAAATGTAACCGGTTGGTCCATCTTGTTGGATCTGCATGATGTCACCGATGCTGTTTGGGTCTACCCACTGAAAGTCGCCTCAGATAACCAATGTTAGGTAGCACATCAGTATTTCCCCGCGAGATCAGTCTTAATTCTGTACATTTTTTGAGTTTTGGCGTGTGGTAAGTGTGCTAAAAGCATTTGCTCAAACAAATATATTTAAAAGTATTAATTTTGAACAAGTTGGATAGTAAAAAATAAAAAATATTTAACTTTTGCACCTGTTGACATATTATTGAAAGTATTTGTTAGAAAGTCGATCTTACTACCATCTCTTATCCAGCGTTCCCTCTTTTTTACCAGATTTAAGGTGGCCTTGACCTATATTTACCCTAAATACCAAATTCTAAATAAATATATTATATATTTATACATTTTGTTCTGCGCATGCGCAGAACGGGTTTTTCCCAAAGATTACCCCCCACCACCCGCTATAAAAGCAGGTCGGTCAAGAGCGTCTCTCATTCTTTGGTGAACTTTTGCGGAGTTAACATCTAAAGACGCTAGTGGTAAAAAGTGTTAAAATGCTTCTTTGCCATATTTGCGGGGAATTTTTCCCAGATGAAGACAGTTAGCTATACATCAGGAATTGCATTTGGATCAAGACCCGGCAAGTTTAACGGCTAATGAAATGGACTGCGATTGGATTGATGAATTTTTGGATGAATTTAATCAACGGCTCGACAACTTGGAGAGTTATTTGCAACAAATGCAGCAGAGACGACCCAGTGTTATACAGTTTGGAGGCGCCGGACCATCAGGAGCTGGGAAAACTACGGCACGGATGGACCTGGACACTGGACACAGACACGGACTTGGATTTGGTGGACTTGGATATGGATACGGGCGAGGAGCAAGAAAATATACGACGGCTACGTTCAACTGCCTTCCCTGGATACACAGTAACTCATAATAGAATTAATAATGTACAGTTAGATTTAGACAAGTTTGTGACCGAGGCAAAATCATTGATTTGTGAAACTTTAACTGAAGAATTGGCAAGATTAAATTTTATTAAATTTGGTTTAGTGTTGGACGCAAAATTTAGTAAATCTGATGGTGAAACCACACTTCGAGGTTTCATAACAAAAAACCGTACTTTGATGTTTGCCTCGGATATAAATAAAATTGAAAATGAATGTATAGAAGAATTGATGGTAAAACTGCAGGAACATGAAAATAGAGGTTCAGGATGGATGTTAACATCGGTAGAAGGTTTAGACTTAATGATACACAAACATGGCTTTGGTTTGAGAGGAAGCAGCTACATCCCTCTACCAAAAGCCATTGAGCAAACTAAAGCATGTATAAATGTACAGAACCATGATGAAGAATGTTTTAAATATGCTATGCTTTGTAAATATATTTTGCCAGAGCAGCGCTTTTCTAGAGTAAGTAGACACTATGTAAATATAAATAATAGATATAACTTCCAAGGACTGTCTTACCCTGTAAGTGTTAAAGACATTTGTAAATTTGAAAAGAAAAATCCTGGTGTTAGTGTAAATATTTTTGGTTTGGATGATGCAAATAATGTGTACCCCTTAAGGGTAACTAAAACTGAACTTAGGGACCATACTGATTTGTTATTAATAACGAAAGGTGAAATTTCACACTATGTGTACATAAAAGATTTTGAAGCTTTAGTAGGTAAACAGTTATCCAAAATGAAATGTAAAAAACAATTTGTAAAAGGTGCTTTTGCTTTGTAAATAAGGAGTTAAGAAGAGGAGGTGCTCAGTGGCTACAAGAGCATCAAAGACTGTGCAACCAAAATTATGAATGTAAAATTAGTTTACCACCACCGAACCGTGCCATTGTAAAATTTGAAAAGATTAGCCATCAATATAGGGTACCATTTGTAATTTATGCAGACTTTGAGTCCACACTGGTACCTCAAGAACATCCAGAAGGGGAAATTACCAGTAGGACCAAATATCAGCTGCATAAACCTAACAGTTTTTGTTTGCTTGTTAAATCCACACTGTCAGAAGAACATTTGAAAAATTTTGGTTTAAGTTCAACACCAATTTTGTACAGAGGTGAGGATCCTGCTAAACATTTTGTAGATAACTTGTATTATATAGCTGGTAGGGTTGTAGAAGTGTACAATAATATTGTTCCTATGATTCCTCTAGATGTAGAGGAGGAAATTCAATATATCAATGCCACTAATTGTTACTTGTGTAAAAAAAAATTTACTCTGGACAACCATAAAGTCCATGACCATGACCACCTTACTGGTTATTACAGAGGGGCTGCTTGCAATAATTGTAATATTAATTATAAACTTCCGAAATTCATTCCAGTTGTTTTGCATAACCTTAGTGGTTATGATTCACATTTTATTATTCCGGAATTGGGCAGGGATGATGGGAAAATTGATGTTTTGGCCAACACTTTAGAGAATTATATTAGTTTTTCCAAGACTGTTGGCAAGATCAAGCTTCGATTCGTGGATTCTTATAGATTTATGAAACCCAGCCTTAGAAAACTAACAGCTAATTTATGAAGACAAGACTTGAAGGAAACAAGAAAAATTGTGCCAGAAGATAAAATGGACTTGGTGCTAAGGAAAAGGAGTGTTTCCATATGATTATATAACTGGACTAGAAAAATTTAATGAAACATGTTTACCACCTATCGAAGCTTTCAAAAGTAAATTAACTGAAACCGAAATTTCAATTGAAGATTATAATCATGCTTGTAACGTCTGGAATGAATTAGGAATGAATACCTTGGGTGATTATTCTGACTTTTATGTAAAACTATATGTAACCTTATTGTGTGACATAATGGAACAATTTAGGAACACCTGTTTCACTGCTTACGGACTGGACCCCCTTCATTCGTATACATCTCCCGGCTTAGCATGGCAGGCCATGCTAAAATCCACCGAGTGCAAGTTGGAGCTGTTAACCGACATCGATATGGTTTTGATGATTGAATCGGGTGTACGCGGTGGATTGACTCAGGCTGTTACAAGACATGTGAAAGCTAATAATAAATTTCTACCAAATTATGATGAAACTAAAGATTCGATTTTTCTTGGATATTATGATGCGAATAATTTATACGGTTGGGCGATGTCCAAACCCCTTCCGTATGGCGACTTCGAATGGGTAGACACTGATTCAATTGGAAATATTATGGATATTCCCAAAGAAGGTGACACCGGATATATTTTTGACTGTGATTTCGAGTACCCTGAAAAACTACACGATCATCATTACGACTTGCCACTGTTGGCTAAAACTGAAGTATCACCGACAGGAAAATGGCCCAAATTAATGATGACATTAAACAACAAAAATCGTTATGTGGCGCACTATTGGGTTGTACAACAAGCGTTGAAATTAGGATTGATTATTACCAAAATTCATAGAGTTTTAAAATTTTCACAATCTTGTTATTTAAAACCATACATTGATTCAAACACTGCAAGGAGAGCAGCAGCAACATCAGCTTTTGAAAAAGATTTTCACAAGCCCATGAACAATGCAATATTTGGAAAACTTTAGAAAACAAAAGGAAACACGAAATTGTAAAATTAGTAACAAACCCCAGACAGATGCAGAAACTAGTACAGAAACCGAATTTTGGAACAAGTATGATAATTAATGAAAATTTGGTAGCAGTCAGCATGAAGAAAACCAAGATAGTAATGGATCGACCGTTGTACATAGGAATGTCCATATTGGATATAAGTAAAACGCACATGTATGACTTTCATTACAACAAAATGGTTCAACATTATGGAAGAGAAAACATTGGAATAGCCTACATGGACACGGACGCACTGATTTATTGGATCAAGACGCAAGATATGTATGAAGATCTTCGAACGTTCAGGCACAAAAATGATTTTGACTTTCCCGACTACCCAAGAAAGCATCCAAACTTTAATGAAGAAAACAAAAAGGTGCTAGGAAAATTTAAAGACGAATGCAACGGATCGGTAATGGATGAAATTGTAGCACTAATGTCCAAATTATATTCTTTTAAAGTATATAAAGGATAAGAAGAAACATCAACCACTAAGAAAGCAAAAGGTGTAAAGACAGGTTATTTGAAGAAAAATATAGACTTTGAGCACTACAAAAACTGTTTATTTAACGACACCACCTTGAATGCTAAATTCAACACCATAAGGAGTGAAAAACGCAAACTTTACAGTGTTACAGAAGTGAAAAAAGCACTATCGGCAAATGATGACAAAAGACACATTATGGATGACAAAATCAACACTCTTCCTTTTGGCCACTACTCTCTCAACCCTATCAACAACTAACCTATTCTTCGTCCTTCTTCGACCTAAATTCCTTTTCCTTCCGTAAAAAAATGGGGAACACGGCAAGTCCAACGCTGTGTTCCCCATTTTTTTACATCAATTTGAATGACCTTGACCCAGTTAAATATGGTTATAATAGAATAAAAAAATATTTTTACTTCATCTACCGAAGAGGAAGGATAAAATTATGGATTTAAAACAAAAAATTGTTAATAAGCTTCATAAACCGAGTAGAAGAAAATTTCCCCGAAGAAATACTGTTATAAAAGGAATGGATGATCTATATCAAGCGGATTTAATCGAAATGATTCCTTATAGTAAACAAAATAGAGGATTTAAATATATATTGACTATTATCAATTGTTTTACAAAGATGGCAGATGCTTTACCGCTAAAAGATAAAACCGGCAAGAGTGTAACAAAAGCCATGGAAACTGCGATACAGAGAGACAAAAATACCATAAAACATTTACAAATTGATGATGGTAAAGAATATTTCAATAAAGAATTTTCAAATTTAATGAAAAAACACAACATAAACCATCATTCGACTAATTCAGAGGTAAAAGCATCAATTATAGAAAGATTCAATCGAACTTTAAAAGGTGCGATGTACAAGACGTTTTCAAACAGAGGATCGCACGTATGGATTGATATGTTACCAAAACTAATAAAAGATTACAATAACAAGTTCCATAGAACAATTGGTATGAAACCGAACCAAGTGACTAGTAAAAATGAAAAACTCGTATTAAAACGTATAAAAATGAATACTAAACCAAAAGTTGAAAAACTAAAGCCTAAAACGTTTAACATTGGCGATAAAGTGCGAATAAGCAAATACAAAGGTGTATTCAGTAAAAGATATCTACCAAATTGGACAAATGAGGTTTTTACCGTATTTAAGGTGCAACCTACAGTACCAGAAACTTACATTTTAAAAGATAATAAAGGGCAATTGCTCGAATTAGGGTTTTATGGACATGAAATGTTAAAATCCACAGTAGGTGATGTGTATCTCGTTGAAAAGGTGTTGCAACGGAAAAAAGATAAAGTAAAAGTGCGATGGTTAGGATTTAATAAGAGTGAAGATTCTTGGATACCTAAAAAGGATCTCATATAATGATGGAGCATCATTTTAGGTTGAACCTTTACAAAGGATGGAGATAATACCGCAAAAGGATAGTTTTCCTATTAATAATATTGATGAACTCATGGTGGACAATTCAGAATTAAACAGTGGCAAACATGGTGTTTTGTTACCAAACACGGTGCGTTGTCTTGTAACCGGTGCATCCAATTGTGGTAAAACAAATGTAGTATTCAATTTGATTACAAACCCAAAAAGATTGCGTTTCAATAACTTGTATGTCTTTTCCAAATCATTACAACAACCCAAATACCAATTATTAGAAAAATATTTAATAATCTGCCAGAAGTGAAATATTACAAGTTTGATGCAAGTGAAAGCGTAATGCAACCGCATGAAGCTAAACCATTTTCAGTTTTTATATTTGATGATGTATCCAGTGAAAACCAAAACACTATCAGGAGTTATTTCGCTATGGGGCGACATAACAATATAGATAGCATTTACATAGGCCAGACTTATAGTAAAATACCAAAACAACTGATAAGAGACAACGCAAATGTGTTAATTGTATTCAAACAGGATGAAACTAACTTAAAACACATATATTACGATCATGTCAATGCGGATATGTCATATTAACGGTTTAAAGACATATGTGGTAAGGCTTGGGCTGAAAATTATGGATTTTTGACAATTATGAAGGAACAACCACTAAATAACGGCCGATACAGGATAGGTTTTGATAAATTTATATTAATTCACTAACCACTATATCATACAATCATTCTTGTACAGCACGTCTTGCTACAAACATGGTTAATCAAGAAAAGTTAGTAAAGGAAATTAAATCAATTAGTGATTCTATTCGGGCTAAAAACAGAGCGTTAAAGTTAAGTATCAGCGAAAGGGAGAAATTTCTCGAATCTACTTTTAAACCTATTACAGAACCTTTGAAACAATTGAACAAAAAATTGACTAAACCTTCTTTTCAAGGCGATATTATTGCTCCGATAACAGAATATGAAAGGGAAAGTGTAATATCAGAAGATATTAGCGAGGGGGACCCGGAAGCTTCCATATTTAGTGATACAACGGTAGAAAGAGAAGATGTATATGCTGGTAGTGAAGAAGAAGTGGTATCTATAGCGAGTGAAGAAGAAAAAACAGAAGGAGAACCATCAAACATAAGCTTATTGGGTGAAAATATTCATACAAAAGGACAGTTAGGAAGGAAATACTTAATAAAACTGTTAATTGGAACTAATCCTACTAAAAAATACCACAGTTATGGAGCTAGATTGTCCAAAGAAGGTGTAATGATTGGTAATAGCAAATTAGAAGTCGATGAACGTGATAATGTTCGCGTAGGTGATCAAATATATAAGGGAACAAGGGGACTATTTGAATTATTATTTCAAAATAAACCTTTAAAAGCATTGGTAAAAATTAAGATTTGGAAGTGTATAGCAAAATTTTGGAACAAACTAATGCATATAGAAGAAATTATTTACCTGAAGCACCCATATATAGAAATAAATCTGTAAAATATAAAGATTTTGTTTCCAAATTAAAACCGATTATAAGAAGAAAACCTGTAAAAAGAAGATTAGTAGCATCCACTTTAGATTTAAGTTCCCCAGAACCGAGAAAAAGAAGCAAACCAGTCACCGGTAAAGGATTGGTGAAGAAACTATACAATACAAACGTAATTTATTACAATAATATCAATAAATTGGTGGATAGAATGAAACTAATACATGAAGCCAAAGAAGCGGGTCATACTGGATTGGAAAACGAATGGGTGGCTTTAGTGGATGAACTTAGAAACCGCGGCGTAATCTCATAAAAATGCGTTACTCCCTAAAATGCTATTCAGTTGCACCACGAGTGTCGACAAGTTCGGACGGTATTCCTCGGATGGATTATATTACGCGAATAACTTAAAAAGATATGCTGGTTTACCACAAACACTTGAAGGAGATTATGATATTAGTAATAAAAGGTTAAAAAACATAAAAGATCCCACGGACAAAAACGATGCAATAAATTTAAAAATATTAAAGGAAAAGATATTACCAACGTTAAGACTACACAATAACACATATGATGCAGAAAATCATAGTATTATCAACGTTGGTAAACCAAATCAAAACGGTGATGCAATAAACAAAGGTTATTTGTTATCTGAATTAAAAAATGAGTTAAAATTTAATGGAAAACGTATAGTGCTAACAATAAACGTATATCCAACGTAGATGACCCTAAAGATGAAAAAGACAGCGTGAATAGACGCTATTTACATTCTTTAATACCTGAAAAGACAAAAGATGGATTTTCTTTTTATAAATTTGTTATTAACGATATAGGTTATCCAAAAACTGAAAACGATGCTGTAAATCTCAAATATATAAAAGATCATTGTGTCATACATGATGTGGGAGTTATCGATTGTCTTGGTAATTGTTTGGCGAATGTAAAAGATGGTTCAGCACCATCAGATGGTGCAACAGTTGGTCAAATGAAAGAGACTTTAAAAGAAGAAACAACTGGATTTGTAAAACAAGACCAAGTGGTATCACGGCAGGGGGATGTGTTTGTACAGGGAAATGAAAAGTTTACATTACTTGAACAAACCAATAATGTTTGGGATGGTAAAGGAAAGAAATTAACAAATGTAGGTATGGGTGAAGATTTATTTGATGTTCCAATTGTAGCACAAACTATATATTGTAATCCATATAATGATGAACCTTACATATGTAGGTTTAAAAAAATACATAATGTATCTCCTGGTACCAACGATTTCGATTGTGTTGTAGTTAGTCAATCTTTGATATTAGATAAACCAACTGGTGATATTTTTAATGCAAATGATAAGAAAATAGGTAATTTAAAACAAGGAATTGATCCAAATGATGCTGCAACTGTAGGACAGGCTATCACAACATCATTAAAGGACAATAAAGTATATACTTGTAATAATAAACGTATTACAGAACTTAAAGACCCTCAACATGTGGATAATGCTGTAACTGTTAATTTTCTTGTTAAAGTTTTAGGAAATGCATTATTTGATGTATACAATCTTATTGCATCCCGTACACGTTATAGTCAGTTGTTTGAATCCGAGAGAGGTAATTGGATTAAACGGGAAATTTTTAATAAATACTTTATTAACCTAATACGCAAAAGTTTAGATCATCAGATTGGGGTGATATTGATATTTAATATAAGAACACAATAAACGACTTCATTTATGTTCAACTCGTCATAGAGTTAACACATAAGTTGTACATTTCGATTATAAAAAGACAATAATGACATTCCAGTACATCAGTCCATATCGAGACACTGTAAGGAAAGGAGGTGGGATCACGTCCACAGCGGTTTCTCTATTAAGTAAAGCTTTAAATCGAATTCCAGTAGGATTTGTCGTAAATAGAGCAATAGACGCTTTACCATACGAATTTCACATACCAGGAGGTTATCAGTATTGCGGACCAGGAACTAAATTGAAAAAAAAAAAAACGACTGGAAAGAGGCGATCCAGGCATAAATAAGTTAGGTCAGGCTTGTAAAGAACACGATATAGCATATTCCACATTTAGCGATAAAAAAAATAGATCGAAAGCTGATAAAAAGCTCGCGGATATAGCTTGGCAACGAGTAAAGTCTAGTGACGCTAGTATTGCAGAAAAAGCAGCGACTTTAGCGTTAACAGCAGGTATGAAGGCTAAAACGGCGGTAGGAGGTGGAAAAAGGAGGAGAAGAGTGAAAAGGAGATCGGCAAAGACAAAACATGGAGGAAATATTAGAAGAAAACGACGTTCCACCAGAAAAGGTAACAAAAAACCAACAGTATGGTCAATGGTAAAAAACGGGGCAGGTCTATACCTAAGACCGTATCGTGCATATTAAATAAAAGAAATCAATTAGTAATACCACATAAAGCGTTAACAAATATCGAATTATTTGAATACATTTCATCTTTAAAAATACCTTTTTTCGCTGTGTCTTTATGAAAGATGATTTACCAGTTAAAATGTGGAAAAACGAAACCTGCATTGTAAATTTAGACAATTCAGAAGGTCCTGGCACTCATTGGGTTTGTTATAAGAAATTAGGTGATAATATATATTACTTTGATAGTTTCGGCAATTTACCACCACGTAAAGAACTTGAGCATTACTTTAAATCTGCTAAAAAAATATATCTATAAAAGAGGAAGTATTTATATATATTTATATATATATATATATATATATATATATATATATATATATATATATATATATATATATATATATATATATATGTGTGTATGTTGCCTATAGACTCAGAAACCCCTCAACAGATTGCAACGAAACTTTCAGGCATTATTAAGCAATATTCGAGGATGGTATGTGTGAAGTTTGGTGCAAATCTGTCCAAAGGGCTCTGACCCAGAGGGCATACAATGGTGCAGTGTCAGGTTTTAGAAATTTAGTGTTTACAAAAAGAACTGCTGTAATTAAAAAATTTGAAAGTTTCATTCAAGCAGATGCTTATAATCATAGAAGTAACCAGGTGTGAGGTATAATGTTGATGTTTGTGTTGTCTTTATGGCTCCACCCCACGGAAGCTCACAATTACACTAAAAGCCTACAGGTGGTAAAATTTGACATGGACGATTTTCTTTGTCCATAGGTGCACCATAAGTCCATAGGTTTTGCAAATATAGTTTTTAAGCTCTTTAAGGCTCCACCTTACTGAACTTCAAAATTACTTTAGGGCCACCGGGGTTGAAATTTGATGGACGATGCTCTTTACCCATAGGTACTCACTAAGAAACGATTTTGCAAATATAGTTTTTTAAGCACTTTAGGGCTCCGCCTCACTGGACATTGAAATTACTTTAAGGCCTGCGGAGCTGAAATTTGACATGGACGATTCTCTTTGCTCATAGGTACTCACTAGGAAACGGTCTTGCAAATATAGTTTTTTAAGCTCTTTAGGGCTCCACTCCACTGGACTTCAAAATTACTTTAGGGCCACCGGGGTTGAAATTTGATGGAAGATGCTCTTTACCCATAGGTACTCACTAGGAAACGGTTTTGCAAATATAGTTTATTAAGCTCTTTAGGGCTCCACCCCACTGGACTTCAAAATTACTTTAGGGCCACCGGGGTTGAATTTATATGGATGATTCTTTTTGTTCATAGGTGCTCACTAAGAAACGGTTTTGCACATATAGTTTATTAAGCTCTTTAGGGCTCCACCCCACTGGACTTCAAAATTACTTTAGGGCCACTGGGGTTAAATTTTAATGGACGATGCTCTTTACCCATAGGTACTCACTAAGAAACGATTTTGCAAATATAGTTTTTTAAGCACTTTAGGGCTCCGCCTCACTGGACATTGAAATTACTTTAGGACCTCCGGAGCTGAAATTTGACATGGACGATTCTCTTTGCTCATAGGTACTCACTAAGAAAAGATTTTGCAAATATAGTTTTTAAGCACTTTAGGGCTCCGCCTCACTGGACATTGAAATTACTTTAGGACCTCCGGAGCTGAAATTTGACATGGAAGATTCTTTTTGCTCATAGGTACTCACAAGGAAACGGTTTTGCAAATATAGTTTTTTAAGCTCTTTAGGGCTCCACCCCACTGGACGTCAAAATTACTTTAGGGCCACCGGGGTTGAAATTTGATGGACGATGCTCTTTACCCATAGGTACTCACTAAGAAACGATTTTGAAAATATAGTTTTTGAAGCTTTTTAGGGCTCTGCCCCATTAAACTTCAAAATTACTTCAGGGCCACCGGGGTTGAAATTTAACATGGACGTGCCTCTTTACTCATAGGTATTCACCAAGAAACGGTTTTGCAAATATAGTTTCTTAAGCACTTTAGGGCTCCGCCTCACTGGACATTGAAAATACTTTAGGACCTCTGGAGCTGAAATTTGACATGGACGATTCTCTTTGCTCATAGGTACTCACTAGGAAACGGTTTTGAAAATATAGTTTATTAAGCTCTTTAGGGCTCCACCCCACTGGACTTCAAAATTACTTTAGGGCCACCGGGGTTGAATTTTGATGGACAATGCTCTTTACCCATAGGTACTCACTAAGAAACGATTTTGCAAATATAGTTTTTTAAGCACTTTAGGGCTCCACCTCACTGGACATTGAAATTACTTTAGGACCTCCGGAGCTGAAATTTGACATGGACGATTCTCTTTGCTCATAGGTACTCACTAAGAAAAGATTTTGCAAATATAGTTTTTTAAGCACTTTAGGGCTCCGCCTTACTGGACATTGAAATTACTTTAGGACCTCCGGAGCTGAAATTTGACATGGAAGATTCTTTTTGCTCATAGGTACTCACGAGGAAACGGTTTTGCAAATATAGTTTTTTAAGCTCTTTAGGGCTCCACCCCACTGGACTTCAAAATTACTTTAGGGCCACCGGGGTTGAAATTTGATGGACGATGCTCTTTACCCATAGGTACTCACTAAGAAACAATTTTGCAAATATAGTTTTTGAAGCTTTTTAGGGCTCTGCCCCATTGGACTTCAAAATTACTTCAGGGCCACCGGGGTTGAAATTTAACATGGCCGTGCCTCTTTGCTCATAGGTATTCACCAAGAAATGGTTTTGCAAATATAGTTTTTGAAGTTCTTTAGGGCTCCGCCCCACTGGGCTTCAAAATTACTTTAGGGCCACCGGGGTTGAAATTTGATAGACGATTCTCTTTACTCTTAGGTGCTTACTAAGAAACAGTTTTGCAAAAAATAGTTTTTTAAGATCTTTGGATTTCCGCCCCACTGGACTTCAAAATTACTTTAGGGCCACAATGGTTGAAATTTTACTTGGACATGCCTCTTTGCTCATAGGCACTCACCAAGGATTGGGTTGCAAATATAATTTTTAGTAGGGCTGTGCTCCACTGGACTTTAAAATTAATTCAGGGCCTCCGGGGTTGAAATTTGACATGGACGTGCCTCTTTGCTCATAGGTGCTCTTGCATTTGCAATTACGATCAATAACATAGAAGGCAAACTTTGACTATTCTGGGTTTAAATTTGCAAAATGCCTGTTTATCCTTTGGCCTTACAGTAATATTAATATACTTACTTTCTATGCCATTGACTTTTTTTGTTACATTAAAAAACTTAAAACTTGACTTATCTTTTTTTGTTATATTAAAATAGCTTTATTTATGTAAACAACTTAATTTGAGCGCAGCAACGCGCGCCGGGTAACTGCTAGTTACAACTATAAAAGAGAACAACCTGACAACACTTTAATATGCGGCCATTTATGTTTGGAATTCCTAGCTAAAAGTATCAGTCACCATTGAGATGTCATCCTATACGGTATCATTAACAGGAAAATCGTCCACTTTACGAAGTATCCTTTTTCCAGCGTTACGCTTGCAAAAAGGGAGGTTTTGGGAGGCGGCACTGTTGGATTTTACAACTTACAACTCTATTCCCAATGTTACGAAAGGTAAAAATAACTTATTGCATTATTATAAAGGAAAAGATGCCAGTGGGAAGTTTACAGACTTAGAAGTTTGCACTCTACCCACAGGTTCTTATGAAATTGATCATATTAATGAATTTTTGCAAAATAAAATGGGAAAAGATAATATAACATTAAAAGGTAATAACAATACGATGAAAGCTGAAATTAACTAAAAATATTATATAGATTTTACTCAGGAAAACTCAATTGGTGAATTGTTAGGATTTTCCAAAGATGGGCCAATTTTAGAACCAAATCAAACACATTCCGGTAAACAAACTGTAACAATATTAAAAGTCAATAGTATAGACATAACTTGTAACATTATACAAGGAGCTTACAGAGATGGAGCAAATACTCATATAATACATACTTTTTACCCGAGTGTACCTCCAGGATTTAAAATTGTTGAAAAGCCACAAAACATAGTATATCTGCCGTTGAACACCACTTTCATTTCAGACATCGTGTTGAACGTATTGGATCAAGACGGTAACTTGATAGATTTTCGAGAAGAGCCAATTACAGTTAGATTACATTTAAAATCGACACTTTAATACAAAAGTCATGGGTTTATCATTTAAAAGTGGACAACCTACGGGAAACCGCATTAGTAGCTCTTCAGCTGTGGAGGAGTTAACACGGGAGAACATTCGTTTCTTAGAAAAGATTGGTTTAAAATTAACCGATTATGGATATACTTGATATAGCGCAGGGTCCGACATTCGACGAAACCCTGTGGGAAAAAGAATATCACACCCACAACCCTTACACTTCATCAAAATTAAACAATAACGACGAAATTCGCATTCCTATACAACATCAAGACATTTACACACTACCATGTGAAAGTTACTTGTATATCGAAGGAAAAGTAACAAAAAAGGACAATAGTGTAGGCACAACAGTTCCATTTATAAATAACGCAATGGCTTTCTTGTTTGATGAAATTAGATATGAAATATCAGGTGTTACAGTAGATTCCACTAAAAAAGTAGGTATTGCAACAACTTTAAAAGGATTAACATCTATACCACCGTATGATACTAATTTATTATTACCCGCCGGATGGGTTGAACCTACAATTGATACAATCATCCCAAATTCAAAGGGAATTTTTGATTTCTACATTCCATTACGTTTATTGCTTGGTTTTGCTGAAGATTATAGGAAAATAATATTAAATGTTAAACAAGAATTAGTTTTATTGAGATCTTCAAATGATAAAGATATTATTAAAGCTGCGAGTGGTACAACAGATGCGACTTTAGAATGGAAATTAACGTTGGACAAAATCGTATGGAGGGTTCCACATGTTAAATTAGCTGACGAGCATAGAATGCAACTATTAAGGAAATTAAAAGCCGATCGTGATATTGTTATTCCATTTAGAAGTTGGGAATTCCATGAACATCCCAGTTTACCTACTACGGATCGACACACTTGGACTGTTAAAACTTCGAATTACGTAGAACGGGCCAGATATATTATATTTGGTTTACAAACAGCTAGAAGAGACGATATTACCAAACATGCGGGCCAATTTGATCATTGTGACTTGAAAAATATTAAAGTGTATTTAAATTTACAATTTTTCCCTTACGACAATTTAAATGTATCATTTGCAGATAAAAAATTCAGCATACTATACGATATGTATGCGAGATTTCAAAATTCATATTACGGTAAAACAAATACGCCTTTGCTTACACCAGAAAAATATTTAGATGACTATCCAATAGTAGTAATCGATTGTTCTAAACAAAATGAATCGGTAAAATCATCAAGTGTGGATATAAAAATAGAAATGGAATTTGCCAAAGCGATATCAGCAAATACTACAGCATATTGTTTAATTTTACACGATAAAATTTAAAAAAAAATATTTTATAAAAAACTCGTTTTTGTAAAATTTCAATCACGGGTGCCATTATAAAAGCGGAGCGCACAGACCGCTCCTGATCAGTTTGTTGCCTGACATCGTATGGGTAGCATCATCTTCAATATGGCTTCTACTAGTGGTACAACGGAATGCGATATATCCCTCAGGGGCAGTGGGCTTTCCACTGTACGGGTGTTTCTTGGCAACCCCGGGGTACCTGAGCCAAGCTGTGAGACCCTCCTCACAGTTCTTCCCGAGCTAGGGCCTTTCTTCTCATCTTTCAGGTCTTAGCTCACCGTCTTTATTCTTTCCTGAGCTAACCTTGCTCACCTTCTTGTTTTCGACCCCGAATCAAGGGTGTCTTTCCACCTTCTTTCGACCGGCGCATGCTGGGGGGTCCTGGGAGTGTCCCTGTTGTGTTGCAGGGACTGATGTGTGCCTCGCACTGCCGATGGTCTCCTCCAGTGTGTCGTCAGAAGCCAGCCGCTTCGGACCTTAGTCAGGGAGTGCGGCATGGATGCAGGGATCGGACTCTGCATTGCCACGGTGCGACCCCCAGCACGTCCGGCACATTTTGTGTATCGGTGCTGGGCAAACGGAGGTTCGGGCCCCGGAGTCCCGGGGTAGGGGTGTCTTATCTCCTACGGGGGGTAGACCTCCGAGGGTGTACCCGCTCTCGACCGATGAAGGGCCGCCTCTTGCCGCACGATGCGCTGGTGAAACAAAAGTATGGATTTTAAAATGCAAAACACGAACGATGATGAGATAGAGCAGGCCGCCTTTAAGCGCAGCTCAAGACTGCAGAGGTCTCCGACCTTGAACACTGGAACGCCGACGAAGGGTATTAAAACCACCCCCCCGCCGATGCCATTCAAGGCTCTTGGTGGTGTCGGATCGTCGTCCAAAACCGGACAGAAGAAGGAGGAGATCGGTATGGCGATGGAGGTGGCCGAGCCGGCAACACCATTAGCCAATATCCAAGGGATTCCTCCCAGGAAGAGCCCTCTTCGTGCGGCATTCGAGCTGCAAATGCTTCGTCAGCAGCAGGACGACGCCCACGAGGAGGAAGACTCACTTCTGAAGAAGATGAAAGCTCTTTTGAAGGAGATGGCCAAGGCCCTCTTAATTCAAAAGAACGTGAACAAGGCGATAAAAGAGGGGATCCCGAAACTCGAAGATGCTTTAGAAGAAATCGAGGAATGCCGGAAAATCAGGCTAAAGGCAGTGAAGCAGGAGCGCGATGTCACGAACCGAGTCATCTCTGCTTCGCCTCAAGCTCACCTGGCTGAGTCCCAGACTCAAGCCAGAAAGCGAAAGAAGAGGCAGAGCGGTTCTTCGCCTGGAAGCCCTGAGCTTGTCGAGGTGGACTCGGTGCCGAGACCGGTTTTTGTCACTGCGGCATCGCAGACATCTCCTGTCCAGGCTACTGAATCCGCCCCGGGCGCTGCCGTGATTCCAGCGGCTACTCCTGCAGAGTTTCCTGCTCCGGCGGCTAATCCTGCCTTGGCAGCAAACTCTGCCTCAACACCTTTGGGGGGCTGGAAGACGCGCCTGTCTAAGAAAGAAAGGAGGAGGCAGAAGCAAGCGGAGGCGGCTTCGAAAAGTGCGTCGAGGGTGGAGCGGACGCAAGTCTCGAAACCGGTTGGGGAGGCCTCTGGCAAGTCTGTCAGAAAGCCTAAACAACCCAGGCCTAAGAAGCCCAGGACAGAGGCAATCTTGATCAAGCCTTTAGGGGGGCGATCTTTTGCCGATGTTCTGGGTCAGATTAGATCGCAGGCCAAACCGGAGGAGACCGACACCGTTATCAAGTCTATTCGGCGAACCCAGAACGGGGATGTCCTCCTCGAACTGGGGAAGTCGAGTGACAAGATCGGTTTTGCCGCTTCCCTCAAGACTGCACTTGGGGACAAAGGCTCCATCAAGGCCCTAGAACCGAAGTGTTCGGTCGAGATTCGGGACCTTGATGCCCTCTCCACCGAAGAGGAGGTGACCCGTGCGATCCAGGTGGCACTCCCGGAGATACCAGCTGATGGAGTGAGGGTATGGCTAACAAAGCCCAACCGAAGTCAACTCCGGATGGCTGTTGCTGAAATGGGCGAAAAGCACGCCAATAAGCTGCTTAGCCTTCAGCACCTCAGAGTCGGTTGGGTCAGTTGCAGGCTCAAACGGAGGGTGGTAGTTTCGAGATGCTTTCGCTGTCTCGGTTTCGGCCACTCCTCCCGAAACTGTAAAGGGCCCGACAGGAGTGCCAACTGCTTCCAGTGTGGAAGCCAGGGCCACAAACGCAAGGAATGTTCCTCGAGCCCCTCCTGCTTCCTCTGCAAGGATTCAGGCTCCAGTGCCCTCGGTCACTTACCCGGGTCTGGTCAGTGCGGTGCCTTCAGAGCCGCACTTGAACAGGCAAAAGGCAGCGGCCGGTAATTCGCATCCTCCAGGCCAACCTTCATAGATCCTGGGGAGCTGATAACCTTCTAGATCAGCTCGCCCGAGAACTTGGTGCTGACGCGCTCCTTATCAGCGAACAGTATCGGGACAGAGACCCAAACATTTGGATCTCGGACAGCCTCGGTACTGCTGCATTTTGGGCACGTAATACACGAGATGTCTTGGTGCGGAGTCACGGGCGCGGCCGAGGATTCGTCTGGGTTCGGTGTGGGGACGTGACTATCTTCAGTTGCTACCTCACACCCAACGAGGCCGTCCAGGACTTCCGCGACAAGATAGATAACCTAGAGGAGTGCGTTCTCGGCACCACCGGGCATGTCGTCGTTGGTGGCGATTTCAATGCCAGGGCCGTCGATTGGGGAATGCCCTCTACCAACTCCCGGGGGAAATACATCCTGGATTTCATCGCCAGGGCCGGTCTTGTCGTCCTCAACCAGGGCGACACACCTACTTTTCGGCGCCCCGGGCAGAGAGGCACGATCCCCGATGTCACCTTTGCGTCTGAGTCGCTCCTTCCGAGGATCTCTGGCTGGAGGGTTGTGGAGGACTACACGGGTAGCGACCACCAATACGTCGTGTTTGACCTGCATGATCAGGCAAATCGTCGAGATTCCGCATCTCGGGAAGGGCCACGCCGGTGGAACACCAACAAACTGGACGTGGTCAAGTTCACCGAAGTCATCTCTCGGGGAGCGCAGGGGAATCCTGGTGAGGCTGGGGAAGAGGCACTAGTAACATCCACGATGGAACTGATCGTCTCGGCCTGCGACCAGTCTATGCCGCGAAGGAAACCCCGACGCGACAAACAACCCGTTTACTGGTGGACTGAAGAGATTGCGGAACTCAGAAGAACATGTTTAAGAACTAGACGAGCCGCCACAAGAGCGAGAATCCCCGCAGACAGAGTTCGTAAGTCGGAGGCCTATAAAGCTGCGAGAAAATCTCTCCGCCAGGCGATCAACAGGAGCAAGGCGAATAGCTGGAGGAGACTTCGTGACGACGTTGATTCCGACCCCTGGGGCCTGGGTTACAAACTTGTAACACAGAAACTCGGCGCCCGCTCTCCACCTTCCATCATGGAGGGCGCCACCATGGGGAGGATCGTCGCTGCGTTGTTTCCTGAACATCCACAGCGACCGCCGGTTGACTTCGGACGGGTAGAGGACGTTCCACTCTTCACTTTCGAGGAGCTAGAAACCTCCGTTCTCTCCCTGAAGAGCAACAAGGCTCCTGGCCCGGACGGGATTCCCAGTGAGGCTTTAAAGAAAGCATTTTTAATCAACGCTGACTTGTTGTTGAGAATGTACAATGCCTGTTTGGTAGAAGGGGTGTTTCCGGCTCCCTGGAAAACAGCCAGGCTTGTACTGATCAGCAAGGGCAAAGGTGATCCCGAGTTGCCGTCGTCCCACAGGCCTCTCTGCATGTTGGACACGGCTGGAAAGCTGTTCGAGAAGCTGATCCGTTCCCGCCTGACTTCTGCCGTGGAAGCTGCCGGGGACTTATGCCCCCGTCAGTACGGCTTCAGAAAGGGACGGTCAACGATCGACGCTGTCACCGAAGTTCAGAGAGCTGTGGAGAGAGCCGAGAGCCACAACCATTTCTCCCGCCGAGTAGTGCTTCTTGTTACGCTTGATGTCAAGAATGCCTTCAACTCTGCGAGGTGGGTCGATATGCTGGATGCGCTTCGCAACACCTTTCGTATTCCTGCATATCTGTTGCGGCTCATCGAGGATTATCTACGCTCTCGAAGCCTGATTTATGACACGAGGGACGGAACGCGGACGATGGAAGTCACTTCTGGTGCCGCACAAGGTTCAATACTCGGCCCGGATCTCTGGAACGTTGCCTATGACAGCCTCCTGAGGTCCGAGATGCCTGAGGAAACCACTTTGGTTGGGTACGCCGATGACGTCGCAGCTCTCATTGCTGCACGCAACGTTGAGCTGGCCCAACTGAAGTTGAACCGAGTTATGCGGGTGATCAACAACTGGATGTCCGATCACGGTCTCTCACTTGCTCTCAGTAAGACGGAGATCGTGATTCTCACGAAGAAGAGGATCGACACCGTCGTCCCGTTTCGAGTGGGAAGGGAGGTGGTCACATCAACTCGTGCCGCCAAATACCTCGGGGTTATGGTGGACACCAAGTTAAGCTGGAGGGATCAGATCTTCCGTACGGCGGACAAGGCCGCTAAGGTAGTGACTTACCTTAGTAGGCTGATGGCCAATGTCGGGGGTCCCCGATCCAGCAGAAGACGTCTGTTGATGTCCGCGGTCCAGTCCGTGCTTCTTTACGGGGCAGAGGTGTGGGCAGGCGCTCTAGATAAGGAGTGCTACAGGTTGCGACTCGCCCGGGTTCAGCGTCAAGCTGCGCTCCGGGTGTGTTCCGCCTACCGGACAGTGTCCGAGCCTGCCGTCCTGGTGGTCGCCGGAGTCATCCCTGTCAAGCTCTTGGCAGGGGAGAGGAAAGCGATTTATCAGAGACGTGGCGAGATCGGCAAGGACACGGCAAGAACAGAAGAGCGCTCCCGAACCTTCCAGCAGTGGCAACACAGCTGGGAGCACGACACCCGAGGACGATGGACTGCGCGACTTATCAAGCAGGTCCAACCATGGGTGGAACGGCGGCATGGGGAGGTGGACTACTACCTGACCCAATTTTTGACAGGTCACGGCTATTTTCGGTCGTACCTGAACCGGATGGGAAAGACCGGTTCACCGGACTGCATTTATTGCCCGGGTGTTCCCGACGATGCGGAACACACATTCTTCCGCTGTCCCCGTTGGGAAGGGCCCCGCCTGGAGGCCACACAAATCTTTGGTGTATTTTCGGTGGACTCGGTCTGCCAAAAGATTTTGGAGGATGAGGGCAACTGGGATTGTTTGTCACAGTTCGTCCGGGGCATCCTCCTGGAAAAGAAAACCGATCTGGACCGCGAAGTGGCCCAGATCCCTTGATCGAGCGGCTGGATAAGGAGCGAGCCCCACGGGCGTAAGCCAAATTTAGGCCTAGCCTGACGTAATGTGACAAACAATTCCAGGTTAGATTCCTAAAGAGTAGAGGAGGTTTTTTAGTGGGTAAACCCGTTTTTTGGGGAGCCCCACACTACAGGCTGGCCACCTGTGTGCGTAATGCATATTTCCGCCTCTCCCTCAAAAAAAAAAAAAAAACGGAATGCGATATAGAGAAAGAAATTTCAGAATTTTTGGACATGAATGGACAGCAACACGGCGCAGATCAAGAAGAAGAAAAAGGTAAAAAGAAAAAATATTTGTCCAAGAGGAAGAGAAATATGGAAAAGAATATTTCACCAAATATTTTGAATAGGTATTTTTACGAATTTTTTATCCAATCTCTTCAAGTTTGGATAAAAGTGTTTTAATTGGAGTTATGAAATCAACCGACTATTCACCTACAGTAATTTTTACCCACGGAACAAAAATGATTTTGTTTACAGCCAACGCTTGGGAATCTTTTATGAAACACCTCCATTTGTTGGAATGTTATTTTAATAGCAACATGTTTGGCAGGAAAACAAAAGTAGGACTATTGGATTCAGACTTGGAAATTGATATTATTAAACACCGAGGTGAACATCAAATGAGATTCAGAGATACAACCAAACATGACATAAAAATTCAACTGAACAGAGAAGAATTTTTTATTTTAACATGTGCAACGGAACCGATAACAAGATATTTAAGACAGCTAGTATTCTCCAGTTCAATTATTAAAGATTATTTAACAGACACTTTGGAAAAACAACCGGATGCACCAATTTTGTATGGGCCTGTGGACACTTCAATATTCAACAGAATTCCTCATGAAGTTCAAATGTGGAGACAATTGGAACAATATGTGCAAGAAAAAAATAATTTTGTAAAATCGGATGAAGAAACACATTTCAGTGATGAAAAGGATCAAAGTGATGACAATGACTACAACAAAAATGACCAGATGGAAAGTTAAATAAAATTTTAAAATTTTTCACAACACTTTACACTTGAATTGGCAAATTTTCAATAAAAAATTCAAAATTTTGTGGGTGTAGGCCTACCGGGGATGGTTCCCACGTTAAATATACACCAACGCGCCTTCAACTGTACGGCCTGGCATATATACATGCCTACCGTGGTGTGGAAAACAGTTGACCTTCCGACACCGTGATGGATAGACGGGTGACCTTTCAAATGGACATGGAAGAAGAAATCAAGTCCAAGCCGGGTATTATTGAATTTCAAGCTTTTCGTGGTAACGATGATCGGTTTATAATTAAAGAACTCGTATTTTACGATATAGATAAAAATATTCCTTACACATTTTTATTCAAACCACCATGCTCTTTTTCTTCACTAACCACCAAAGCCGCAACAACAAACCGATGGACTTGGACATATTTTCATCAGATCGATTGGTATGACGGTTTTACAAGTTATTCAGACTTGTATCATATTATGCATCAATTTTCAAACAGATTTACAAATATTTACACAAAGGGACTTGAAAAGAAAAGATGGATAGAACAATTTACATCAAATCCAGTTAAAGATGTGCAAATTGATAAAAATTTTAAATTTATTTCTGAAAACGTTTGTATTTGCACACAAATCGTGGAACATGAAAGGGATAGACACTGAGCGTTAAAAAACGCTTTAAAATTAGCGACTTACCTGCAAGATGGAGAAATCGGTGATGGTGGTGGGGGTAACGGCGATTATAAAAGCGAGGAGCAGACCGAGACCTGGCACGAGTATTACTCGAGATTCCGAGACGACAACATCTCAGAGCAAGAAGACAGCGAGGACCTCTAGAACAACCATGGCATCCAACCAGTTTCTGCAGTCTTTGGTGGAACAATTCAACGCCCACTCCAAGTCTACAATTTTGCCGGTAAAAAAAATGTTCTGAACTCAAGGATGAAAAACATTATATTATACATGCAATGAAGAAAATGGAAACTACTGTCGGCGAAGCAATCTGCTGCAGTCTCAGCGAAGCACCATACACTCCAGGGGATGAAGCAAAATTCCAAATTTACCTTCCGAAGAGATTTGTCCACCTACTACAAAATGAAGATCTACGCTCCATTCAACCAGGATGTATCTACTTGGTGTCCCACGGATGCAGCGGCAGCAACTCCACCGAGCTCACCATCCACATCGCAGACAAGCAGCAGTGTTAAAAAAAATTTCTTGTATCCGTTTGTATTTTTTAACTATATAGTTTTTGTCATGTAATCTTGTTTGTACTGTTTTAAATAAAGATAAAAAAAAACAAACACAAAAAAAGGCAATATATCAATATGTGAAACACAAAAAATATTTTCACATATTGATATGTTGCCTTTTTTAAAAAAAAGCTCTAGGGTGACCTTGACCTTTGACCTTTGCATAAATTAAAGAACCTAAACCTTTAAAAGTAATATTAATATACTTGACAAATTATAGTTATATAGTTATAACTATATAACTATAATTTGAATTGTAATAATTGGAAAAAAAATGATTTTTCACCAAAAAAAAATATTTTTCAAACATCAATATGTGTGTGTGTGTGTGTGTGTGTGTGTGTGTGTGTGTGTGTGTGTGTGTGTGTGTGTGTGTGTGTGTGTGTGTGTGTGTGTGTGTGTGTGTGTGTGTGTGTGTTTACCCCCACCATTTCGGGTTACCAGCATACAGACTGTAAAGAAGTTCAGTTTAATTGCAACTGTCAAACGATGAGCACCCTATTTGAGCTTTGTGTAAGAAAAATTATTGAAGATCAACAGCTATTTAGCCATACTTTACGATCCAACGCTCCTCAGCAAATTAAAATCTTTATCAAACAGTACAAGCTAGACAACAGAGGTTACAACACTTTTGGTTGGTACAAGTTTGGTGATGGTACAAAATTTTGTCGAAGTTGTGGAAGGGCTGCTGTCTCTAACCCGGCACAATTCTTACAAGATGATGGATGTTTACAATATGGTCATGTGGCTCCAGTTTTAAGTTACCACACACCTAAAGAACTTTGCGCCATTTGTTCAATCAATATGTTTAGTTGGAAAAAATTTAACCACCTCCCATCAGAAAGCGTGTAAAACCCTTCCCCCCACCACTATTTCATACTACCTTCAAACAACCATGCTAATATTCATTCCACCTTTGGACGTCATACGGAAAACATCAAGATGGCTCTGACAGTAAAATGCGCAAATTATGAAGAAATATTTGTAAGAAATCAGGAAGAATTAAACGGAATTATTCAAGAATTTAAATCACTAATCGAACAGGGATACCGATTGAACATGCAAATTTTTGCATGTAACACAAAATGCAACCATATCTACAGGGATGACGAGCCGCCGAGATCACCACCATCATCATCAACTTCATCAGTCTACTCCTCCAGATCATCCATGAAGACTCAAGCCAGTCCAAACTTGGAATATTTCTCCTGACTAATATTTATATTTTGTATCCTCATTGTACTTCAAAATGCATATTTTTGTTTTGTAATAAAAGAATGAAAAAAAAATAAATAAAAAATCTATCTTGCTACAGTATTGTAACAAGATAGAATTTTTTAAAACACAAATTGGATGACCTTGAACTTGTTCTGACATGTTCAGGTTTTCCCCCACTACTTTTCCTATTGGATGCCTCAAAGACAACACCAATGTGTTTCATTACATCTTGATCTTTCAACCAGCAAACATGGATGTTCCACCGCCAATATATGAAGCTGATGAAGCAGAAAGCCTGGGGAGAAGAAGATGCCAACATGTGGATCTAGTGGAGATGATGGAAAGAAGGGTGGAAGAAAGACGGATCAGGAAGGACCATATGCTACTTCAGAAAATTTTAAAATTAGATCTCATCATGATCTTGGCCTTACTAATTGCAATCTTCTTCTACTTGGTGTACGTAGTTGTATACTGTCTAAGATGCATCAAGTGTTCAGATAAAGCAGCCAAATTGCCAGTTTTCAACACTACACTTTAAATAAAATTTTATTTTTTAAAACTCCAAATGGTTGACCTTGAACATGTCTCAACCTGTCTGGTTGTATCAATTACCCCCACCACCGAAATTCCAAAATACCAATCCTGCATGCAAGTCTGGCTTCATTTCCAACTCAGCTACACTAGAGGTTACACGACACAATGAAGTGGGAATTACTAGTTGACAGCCTTGTATACCTAAAAGAGATATATGAAAAATTGCACATGCGGCTACTTCAAAATCCAGGGATGATAATAAAAATGAACTTGGAATACGACTGTCCAATCATCGATGACAGTATGGATGAAGCAGAAGGGGTAGTCCAAAATACACAAGGAACATGTTGCTGTGAAGAAAATTCTTCGACAACATCAAGCACAAGTCCGGACAGCACATATGGGGATGAAGAAGGATTTTTGTAAATAAAATAAAAAATAAAAATTTTGTTTTTAACTTCAAATGGTTGATCTTGAACATGTTTAGACATGTTCAAGAGCATGGATAAACAATTTTTTTTCTTATACCTAGTCATGAAGAACAAACTCAGTTGTATAGTTTGCAAAAAAATTTTTTTTTCATTTCATCTGACCACTTTACCCCCACCTTCTCTTTATCCCCACTACCCTGCAGAGTACCTCAGATACACGGAGAGACTTGCTCAGTTGCTGTTCAACTCTTGTGGTGTGCTCATCTCACTTTTTTTTACTCACTTTACTTATATTGAGTTCAAATTTAAATATTTAACCAAATATCAAACAATTCTTAAGTTTTAGGCAAAGTTTCAAATAAGGAAAAAAAAAATTTTTCGGTTTAGTTTGATTGAAATTTCACAAGTTCCAAGATCACCTGAGAAAGAATAAAAAAAATAAATATTTCTCAGGAAATATTTCCAATCCGAGTTACGGAGGTCCGGTAAAGGACAGACTCGGACGAGTTGTTGCAAAAATTTTATTTTTTCTTCCTTCTGACCACTTTACCCCCACTACCTCCTTATCCCCACCACTGAGCCGAGTACCTGGGATACCGTCTGTGTCCAAGTCAGTACGTCTTCGGACGCGGTGCTGTTCGGATCGCGTGTCGTTTGTCGCACTGTCGGGTGTTTGAAGAAATTATTCTTCGGCTCTCAGTCTCGGTGGGTAAGTAAAATAAGAAAATTATTTTTTTTTACAAGTGGGGCTTCTGGGACGGGTCAATGACCCCTGACGGATATATTAGGTCTAGAGTCTGATCGCTAGGGAATAAAAAAAATATTTTTTTGCACTTTTGTGATTCCTCGAGAAATTTCAATTTCAATAGTCTGAGGAATCGCAAAAGTGCAAATTTTTTTTTTTTGTATTCTTGCGTGACCTTGACCTAATTAACGTCAGTGACGTCATCACGATGACGTCAGCGGTAATGACGTCACCATGACGTCATAGGTATGACGTCATATGTCGTCACTATGACGTCATTAGTGACGTTCTTAGTGACGTCACCGATGACGTCATCACTGCTGACGTCATCGATGACGTCATCACTGCTGACGTCATCGATGACGTCATCACTGCTGACGTCATCGTGATGACGTCACGTCCCAGCAGCCCTACTATTGCACTACTTAAGCGGTTATAAAAATATTTCCTATTAAAAAATTGCAGAACATAACCTACCACAAACATATTCAATATTCCATTCATGAGTAAATGAAACACACAAGCTAATGAAAAAGGAACAAGTTTGAATGATTAAGCTCATTTCCAATAGCTTGATTACTTTTCTTTCATCCAAGACAATAGCAAGTTCTACCATAGAACCATGGAAGGAATTTTCTCCTACGTCAGGAATGCATATCCGTGCATAATATTGAGTTGGTCACCGTACACATCGTTCTTCAATCTGTTTTGAATAAATACACCATAATTTAAAAATAAAAAAAAACTTCCGAACTTACTGTAGTCTACACCAAGCTTGATCAACATTATATCATTGTGTAACGTTTCATCGTTGTATTCCGGATGCTTAATTAGCAGGGATTCATCCGTGAGAAATATCCTTGCATTTCTTTCATCCACCGATCCGATGTTACGAACTGCAGGAAACACCTCGACACTAACAAATGAGCTGGAACGATAATTATGGTTAATGGATGTATTAGTAGTAGATAGTAGTTTTAGGCAACTACAGAATGGTCTTGCACAGGGGTGTGCGTTCACTGCTAATATATTTCGGTCTTTTGTACAGCGGTGTGTGTTCACTGCCAACATTTCGGTCTTTTGCACAGCGGTGTGTGTTCACTGCCAACATTTCGGTCTTTTGCACAGGAGTGTGTGTTCACTGCCAACATTTCAGTCTTTTGTACAGGGGTGTGTGTTCACTGCCAACATTTCGGTCTTTTGCACAGCGGTGTGTGTTCACTGCCAACATTTCGGTCTTTTGCACAGCGGTGTGTGTTCACTGCCAACATTTCGGTCTTTTGCACAGCGGTGTGTGTTCACTGCCAACATTTCGGTCTTTTGCACAGAGTGTGTGTTCACTGCCATCATTTCCGTCTTTTACACAGGGGTGTGTGTTCTCTGCCAACATTTCGGTCTTTTGCACAGGGGTGTGTGTTCTCGGCCAACATTTCGGTCATTTGCACAGGGTGTGTGTTCTCTGCCAACATTTCGGTCATTTGCACAGGAGTGTGTGTTTACTGCCAACATTTCGGTCTTTTACACAGGGTTGTGTGTTCTCTGCCAACATTTCGGTCTTTTACACAGGGTGTGTGTTCTCTGCCAACATTTCGGTCATTTGCACAGGGGTGTGTGTTCTCTGCCAACATTTCGGTCTTTTACACAGGGGTGTGTGTTCACTGCCAACATTTCGGTCTTTTACACAGGGGTGTGTGTTCACTGCCAACATTTCGGTCTTTTACACAGGGGTGTGTGTTCTCTGCCAACATTTCGGGTTAGATACGATAGAGATTTACAAATAGGTGTTCACTAATAAAACGTACTACATTGCTAAAAAATGTTGTTAAGGAGCCCAATTTTAGATCACTATAAGTTTGATAACTACAAATTGATTGTACAAAAGGCCAGGAGCTTACATAATTAAAAAACATTAATTTTAAACACATGTTGACAGCATGTATTTCATAGACTAATCTTGAAGGAGAGCGAGCAAAGTGAACAAGATTGCCTTAATATGTCTATAACGTTTGTTTTTTAGTGAATTTCCAATAGGTAATAATCTATTAAAGTAGGTCTTATGGTAATAACTAAGCCCATAATATATATATATATATATAATGTATATTACCTAAGCTATATATATATATATATATATATATATATATATATATATATATATATATATATATTTGGATGAGTTCGAATAGGTCGACCTAGGGGTAGTTTTGTACCCCATTAATGCATTTTTCATATTTAATAAATAAAGTTAATTTTGATTTTCACCACTGGATTTAGCTAAAAAACACACAAGTATTTAGTATTTTGAAGCTTTGCTCTATTTCCATTGGTTACCGAAGTATTAAAACGTCTAAAGACAGTACATTGTATTTTGGGGCTCCATTGTTAATCCTAAGGAGAATAAGGATGTGTTAATATTTCACTTATTAACCAATATTTCACTTATTAACCAATATTTTTGAATGAAACTTAACCATTTATGTTAAAAAATTTTGGTTTTTGTACTCATCATGGCAGCATGCCTGCATACTCTTTCCCTTCATTTATCATAAGGAGGATAGACAATAATTTCTCTATTTATGATCAAGTAATGAAATTTTGTTTACCTGGTTAATCTGGTCAAAATTAATATTACTAATTTGGAAATTCGCCGAGTATGCAGGTCTGCTGTGACAGGGGGTATTATTTTTTATTCCGTACTTAATGCCCCACGCTATTGTTCTGTAATTCGATACTTATTCTTCCTTGAGATTGAAATTGTGGACTGAATGTAGGCTTACGTCCTACGTGTATACTTCTTAAACTATCAGCCCTTTAATATATATATATATATATATATATATATATATATATATATATATATATTAAAAGGCTGATAGATTAAGAAGTATATATATATATATATATATATATATATATATATATATATATATATATATATATTATATATATATCAGTGGATTAATATATGTATATATATATATATATATATATATATATATATATATATATATATATATATATATATATATATATATCCTAATCCACTGAATTTCAAATGTTGAATAAAAAATTAAAAATACCAATAATTGATTTCCTTTTACAGTTAGGTGAGGGGAATACTTATTCTTTATAGTCGATGCAATAAAACCTTCCGTTTCAATAAAAGACCCAAAATTTATAATTAGTGGTTACTATCATATACGTAATACTTAACTATTATAACGAAACTCAGGCCTACTCACTTTCGTGAACAATGTGCTGCAGTCAGAACGTAATTTTGAGATATAATTGAACCTCCGCATTCATATGTATTTTCATTTTTAGATTCATCTTCATGTACAAATTTCAAATACACCTGGTAACAGAACTGTCCATGATTGGCTATCTTCATTTCTGAAAAATACATCCTTCAAGAGTAATAAATACTCACATGGTCACAGAGCCATCGACGAGTTATATATATAAAACCACTAGCGCAGAGTGTATAAGAATGTTAGGTACTGCTTATCCAGTGCATATTAATACCAATGTTCAAAAGGTAATGTTATTCATAATAGGAGTCTTATCAAGTTATCATTAGGAAAGCTTTAGCTAACATTGTTTGATTTTTAAATTCTTAAAGATTTTTACTACTTTTAAATCCTAGTAGCAATGATCCTGGTTTACGAATAAAAATAAAACTGGTTTACAAATTCATAAAAAAATTAAAAAATATCCTTAGTTCCTTTTAAAAATTACCAGAGATACGGATTCACCTACAAGGCGTTCCAAGACTACAAAAAATACTAACTTTATAAAGTTATACTCTAGATATAAACAAACAAGATTAATTGTGTAATGAATATTCCTACTTTGCTTAGTTTTCCATCTTTTTTTATGTTTAATCAATATTAATAAATATTCTTTATATCCATTGTAAGTTAAGATATCAAAAACTTTAATAATCTTCATGTTACTTAAGAGTAACTATGTAATTAATTGCAGTAGCCTACAACTTTAAATATAAAATGGAAAAATGATATCTTTTATCAATGTGAAGGACATTTTCACTTTATAAAATTGAATAATAACACAAAAACAATCACACGACACACGTTATACATACAATTATTGTCTCAAACTCGATGTACGAACCTTATTATTACTTAAATTCTAAGCCTTCTTTATATCTTTTCCAGTTCGTGAAATTTGAATCTTAAGCATGAAAATAAAGTTCTAAAAGATGGTTAGCCACATTGGTTATATTCCTTAAGACAATGACATGGTCTATGGTGCGCATTTTAAAATTGATATCACTAAAGAGTGAAGAGTGAGTGTTATTGATCAGATGAGCATGAATTTTAAAATATGAAAGATTATTAGACATAAAAGATTAGATAAAGATAACGCATTAAAGATATATAAATAAACAAACTTACTTGGATTAGATGAGTTACATGCGAATATTACACAAAAATTTGCTACTAAGATCAAACTCAGAATCATATTGCAGCCAATAACTAGACTAGAACTGATAACGTTGCAAACAGTACTACATTTCAAACTGTATCCTAACAATAACAATTTTCAGCTTCTAGATTAAACATAACAACACTTGCTATAACACAGGTGCGGACACCGGGGTTTACTGCAACACCTCGTGTTTTATATTCATCGTTATTTATTCTCACGTTACAAGAAGCATGCATAGATATTTGTGAACAAACTCGCTAATTAATTAGTCTGTCATAAATAAACATCCAACTCAAAATTAATTTTCATTCTAAAAAAAATATTCACAAAATATTTTATTTACTCTTGTTAATCACAAAATTTAAATTCAAATGCATAAGCATTCGACTCGCTTCACAACTGATCAACGTCAACATCCACGAACAGAGGTTCCCTCTCGGGGTTGTCCCTCTGAGACAACGCGCCTCCGCACAGATCCTTCCTGATCTGAAAAAAGACTTGCCCTTCGTCTTGGAAAAAGTTGGAACGCCCAGGCAGGCGAGGTCGTAGAGGTCGAAGTTGGCGTGCATCCCGAAGTCGTGCAGCATAGGCTCGTAGATGGACAACAAGACGAAGACGAGGACAGTCATGTTGATGGTGCTGAGGCTAGCGGCCACGCCACGGGTGGTGGAACGGAAGAGCTCCGAGGTGTAGGCGACGCTGACAGGGTTCAACCCGGCGCAGTAGAGGCCGGAGTAGAGGACGATGGAGACTGGCGGGAGCTCCAGCCGCTGACGTCGACGGAGGTGCGGCTCAGCAGAAAGAAGTAGGTGGAAGTGCAGAGAATACTAAATATGTAAGTTTATCTTGAATAGTTTTGGAAATATTTTACATTTACTGGAACTCTGCATGAAAAAAGCTTCAAACTTTAGAGAGGAGGGGTTACGCAAGGGGGGTAGGGGTGGGGACTTATGGCTGGAGACTTGTCTCGAAGGTAGTAATCGACTGTGTTCAGAACCAAACTTTCACTAATTTTTCCCCTAAAAAGCACCGATTGACTGCGTCTTTGTAACATATTTCGTTCATTAGCAAAATATATATTACTTTACACTGAGTTTTCTCAAAACCAATCATAAACACAGAAAAAAACGACGTTTTGTCAAGCATGTTGAGCTTTAGTCAAAAGTGACAAATGTTTGGTTTTAACAGATAATAGATTAATCAGAATATCAAGATCATATCAGGCTTCAACAGGGTTTTTTGTGGGACAATTGAGTGATTTTGGGTCTAATAGACCCAAATCACTAATATCACTAAATCACCCAAATCAGTCTAATAGAACTGATTACGATCCAAGCAGTGTAGTATATGGGAACGGCATAGGCCTAGCTTGATACGTTACCTACCGGTGGGATTGTTATAATATGTAATCCAATAATGGATTCAATATGGTAAAGATTTAGTGAAGAAAATTAATTGTATCATTTTTTAAATAAGGATAAATATCCATTTTATGATATTTAACACATAATAAGTACTGGATTATAGTATGGGCTTCATTGCACTTAAGTTAAAATTTGAGATCAAGATTGTAAGTTATTTTCAGTGTTGAAAAATGGTAAATTATTGAATGAATCTACGAAGGGAATCAAATTTGCAAGAGAAATAAACAATTTTAATCGCTCCAATGGTATATTTGTGTTTTGAATCCAGCAAAACATATTTTTTAACCTGAAATTGAATTTTTTCTGCAATTTTAGCCAGGTGATCTTTAATATTGCTTTGATTAAATGTAACAAAGCGTTCAGGAGTCACAAACAGAAAAATTTATATTAAACGTTACCCCACCGTTGATGCGAGACCGGGTGGCTTGCATATTAAATGGTGAAAATTAAATCAGAGATGGGTAGCGACCACGGGGACGTCTTGTTGAAATAATCTGATTGTGGAGGGTGACTGCAGCGCCACCGGCTACGGTGGAATTGTGGCGAACTAACGGACATTTGAAAACCACGCCCAAAACCGTTCCTCGGTATGAATTACGTCTACAGTATATTAGATCAAGTACAGTATAGCCTACTCTAATATAGTCTAATTTATTTCAAAGTTTTAGATTGTTGCTTATACGGTATAGGGATTCCATCCTTACCTATGATAATTGGTTACTTTCATGTTTTAAAACATGAAATGTTTTATGATGACCGGAGTGACTGGTTGAAATCGATCGCCATTATAAGATCTTTTATATATATTTACCGTCTTGTAAACAATTACAGTATAAGTGTAAATATATCGATTAACGTTTTATTATTTCAACCTGAATATCAGTACCAACAAGAAGTTATTTCATGTTTTATAAAGTAAATAATTTTTCATCATACCATTGCGATAAACGTTGTTTTCGGAACGGTCAGCTGTGATCGAAACTAGTTGATTCCCGGTGGGTTGGATAAACATGTTGGTAAACAAAGTTTTCGGGACTAGTCCTCGAAACAGTGGTTTTCGGGACTAGGCCGGAAAAAAACTTCCAATGTTTGACACCACTAGCGCTGCTATTCTGCTTACAGTAACATAAACCTCGTTGACTCCAATATATAAATGTCAAACAGCTGATGGTTTAGTTGTAGATAGTTCAAATACAAGATAAACAAATAACAACGTAAGAGGGGGTATATAGGTTAAAATTTATTGATTTTTATCCAAACTGTATATTTATTAAAGGTGGTATGATGAAAAGTACTGTTCGTAACTCGTCCGAAAGTGGTATATCGGTGCTCGATCGAATTCAAGTACTCGGCTTCGCCTCGTACTTGAAACTCGATCTTGCACCGATAACGACCACTTTCCGGACTAGTGACGAAATATACTATATTTAATGCCCAAAAAATATAACGGAGATTCATTATTAACTCGTTTATTACGTATATACGTTTTATTATTTGTATTTTTACTATGTTAAACTTGTTTAAAATGCAATATATCTTTCCAAATATTGTTACTATTCTATATTTATACAACAACTGTTAGTAAAATTTCATAATACTGAATGTTTACAAAATAATGTCATGGTTTAAAAGCAAAACTATTTATATACTTATAAACATTGTATACGTACGTAGGATGGAAAAAAAACGTTTTTCAAGCTATGTTTACTTCTTAAAGAATCCAGACGAGAATTTAATTCTTTGCTTAAGAGATATCAATTTGAAATTTCATTTACGTTTATGAGTTTGATTTGATAAAAATGGTTTGTTGTATGTATTTTATTTTAAATTAATATGTTTGCTACCACCATTATTCATATTTACATAATTATACTTAATTTATCATGAAATGGAGATTTTAATTGTCATACTCCTGCACTCATCAGGACCTTGTTTCGAGACAGTTATGAACGTACAACTTGTACGTTAGGGATAAGCCAGCACTAAACTCGTTGATGTTAAGACCGAGACTGGCTGGAGATATTGAATGGAAACCCATTTCCATTTCCGCTTGAAATTAGTGCAAACAAGGTAGAAACGTAAGGTGAATAATTTACTTCCCCGACACCGAACAATTTCCAACCGCGAAGTTTCAACCCTCGCTGCTGCAAACAGAACGTTGTTTTCAAGTGGGGATTATTCGCTCCTGTATGTTGTACGGTGTCATTATAATAAACTCAATTCAACACACGAGATTGAAAGGACTGAATTTATTCCATTATGTTGTTCCCTATATCTATTAAAACAGATAAGTTAAATTATTCTTTTGACTAAGTAAAACTCTACTTATGTTAACTTCAATGCTGTGTGCATAATTGCCTGTTTTATTTATAAAATATTTTTTTCACAAATGTTAAGTTGATGTCTTTTAACTTTTTTCTTGTACAAAAAAGTGTTACACAATAAATTAAATATGACATCATAGCTCAGCTTTAAATTAACAACTCATTTATCTATCCAGCCTTACAGTTAATGTCTATAATTTGGATTTCACTCACGAGTTCAACACAGTACCCAGAATGTCATGAAATAATTCCAAACAAGAGCGTTTAGGTTTGGTAAACTTAACAAAGACCCTCTATGGCATTAAAAAGATATTTTCCTACCACTGAATGGAAATAATTATATTGCCAGACCTGTACACGGGACCCAAAACAGTCCATTTCCGCTTTATGTATTTCATTTCCGCACCTACATCAAATCTGTATTTAAGGTCAGCTGTTTTACAAACCATATGACAGCTGTTGGTCATTGTTGTCGTTTAGTATTTGATGTTTTATTAGTTTGAGGTTCTGTTAATACCATTTTGTAGAATAAACTATTTAATCTGTTGCAATAATGATAGAAGGAAAACTCTTGTGTTTATTACGTAAATGACATACTTTGTGCTCTTAATACTCATTGACCGTGGGGCTGGTGAAGGAGGTGAGCCCATTGGGCTCAGGCTAATTTAAGCCTAGCCTCATATAATGTGACAAACAATTCCAGGCTAGATTCCTAAAGAGTAGAGGGGGTTTTTTAGTGGGTATACCCCTTTTTTATGGGAGTGACACACTACAGGCCCCCTGTATGCGTAATGCATTTTTTTCTGCGTCTCCCTAAAAAATAAATAAATAAATAAAAGTAATTCATGTTCACATTTATGGACGTATTATGTGTACCGCATATTTTTTTGTAGTTTGATTATGTTCATAATAAAATATTTTAATCAGTCTTGCATCACTCAGTCTAAATCCTAACATGCTTAAAAGAATTTTTAAGAATTTATGTTATTACACTTATACGTATTTATTATTTTAATTTGATATTCAGAGATATGTCTCAAAGGTGGACCCTTACCGACTTTGTAAGCGTTTCTTCGGGTTCAAATGAAAGACCAAAACCCATAAACCAAACTGCTGACAAAGGTGTTCCAGTCTTGTTAAAACATGAAGTATCAGTCAGCAAACTGAGCTACCGCTGACCGAACTTTTGAGAGCTATAATGAATGCATAAAGTCATTTTACAAAGAATTATTGTTGCAAAAATCAACAATTTTAATGAGATCCACTACAACGGAATGGCGTTTTTAATAACCTAGTTATTTGATCACATTAATACTTCGCATGCAAAGTACCTTAACAAATTTTAATAGGAATTTGTTAATCATTTACTTAAAATCACACGTTACGATAAATTATGGAAAATTATATAGGAGGTGGTTTGACTCTTTGTTGATGAGATTTAAATATCTCTGAAACTTGAAAAATTACTCAATTCCACCCCTAACGACCTAAGCCGTAGAAGTGAAGAAACTGTAATAATGATAAAATATATCTTGCTCTGATTGTCGCAGAAGAATTCCTTATTTTACGCTATTAAATATATTTTTTAGTAAAATAATGCATACACAATTTAGCTTTAATTTTTCCTTTAAGTCACCCTAATTACAGAGTGTGTCTGTATTGTTAAGAGTTTATTGAGAGTAAATCCCAAAGGTACTAAAAATTATGAAACAGTCTTACTCTTTTTTAGTAATTAAGATGGTGGTTTGAATAATCAAAATCATGCTACGCCGATGCTACTAGCACCTTTAAAACGAATTATTCTTTATAACTATCCACTTTAAGAATATTAAGAAAATATCAATTATATTTCATCACTAAGGTGTTCCTAAGGGTCTTCCCTTATCCTCCTGAATCCCGGTGTGCTTTTAAAAGGACAGTAATATTTAAGTAACAAAGTCCTGAGTAATTAATCACAAGTGTTGTGCTCGTTACCTGGTGACCTTTTAGAAGGACATCTATTCCGTAGTTGTTGAGACCTGAGATCAGGTAAAAATAAAACCTAGTTAGACCTGATGTCCTTTTAAAAGGACAATTGGGAAAAATAATCATAAGTATAACTCGGAGAAATTTGTGGTATAAGGTTGGTAGTAATACTATTTTTTCATCCTTGGCAACATAGTTCATCAGTTGACCGCCAGATAGCAGCACCTACTTTGTCTTGGTTGAAATGGAAAAAACATGGCCCCCATTTAGGTCTCAATATGTGTTCCTTTTAAAAGGACACTAGGTTTCAACGTCTTAATGGTGGATGTCATGTCCAGGTCTTTATGATGTTTAAGTACTTGTCCTAGTAAAAGGACATCAGGCGTTTCCTAGTTGAAAATGAAATTTTCATCTGGGACTCAGGAGGCTATAGTCTATACAGTGACGTTTTTTGGAAGCGCTTGAGTATAGTATATTTCGCCACTAGTCCGGAAAGTGGTCGTTATTGGTGCAAGATCGAGTTTCAAGTACGAGGCGAAGCCAAGTACTTGAATTCGATCGAGCACCGATATACCACTTTCGGACGAGTTACGAACAGTACTTTTCATCATACCACCTTTAATAAATTTACAGTTAGGATAAAAATTAATAAATTTTAACCTATATACCCCTTCTTACGTTGTTATTTGTTTATCTTGAATTTGAACTATTTACAACTAAACAATCAGCTGTTTGACATTTCCTATTGGAGTCAACGAGGTTTAAGTTGCTGTAAGCAGAATAGCAGTGCTAGTGGTGTCAAACATTGGAAGTATTTTTCCGGCCTAGTCCCGAAAACCACTGTTTCGAGGTCTAGTCCCGAAAACTTTGTTTACCAACACGTTTATCCAACCCACCGGGAATCAACTAGTTTCGATCACAGCTGACCGTTCCGAAAACAAAGTTTATTGCAATGGTATGATGAAAAAAAATTATCGAGTTTCGAAAGGTCCTTTCAGGCCCAATATTCTAAATACCCCCCGTCGCAGCAGACCTGCGTACTCAGCGAATTTCCAAATTAGTAATATTAATTTTGACCGGCTAAACCTGTAAATAAAATTTCATAACGTGCTCATAAATAGGAAAATAAATGTCTATTCTCCTTAAAATAAATATAGAGGAAGAGTATGCAGGTATGCTGCCATGGGGAACACTAAAAGTAGGTTTTTAGCATAAAAAAATTATTTCGACCATATGAAGCCATACCCTAAGTTTCATCTACATCTGTCCATAAATAAACGAGTTTGCCTATTTTCCATATGAATAACATGGGAAAAGAGTATGCAGGTTTGCTGCCATGATAAGCACAAAAACCAAGATTTTTGACCATAAATGGATGAATCTTAACCAAATGAAGCTAAATACCAAGTTTCATCCAAAAACATTGGTTAATAAGTGAAATATTAACTTAGTGGAACCTGAAAATGTTGACTTACAGTATAATAAATTTATTGACACCTTCCTGTTCCATTACAATGTAGCATGCCCTCAGATTAAGAAGCAATTAAAAACAGAAAATAAAATTAAATGGATGAACAAAGAAGTACAAAATTGCAAAACTTATATGTTTCATTGCTATGCAGAATGGAGAAGGACTAAACTTCCACAAGATAAACTAGCCTATAATAAAGCCAGAATCAATTTTGTAAACAAGATCAAATCGGCAAAGGCAGAATGGATGAATAGAATATTAGATTCATCTAATAATAAGTCTAGAGATGCATGGAAAATAATCGGGCATTTCAATTTCTCAACAAAATCCAATGTTGAAAAAAATATCATTTTGGAAGATAAAAAATCAGAACAAAAAGATAGCAAATCCAACTTTAGTAGCTGAAACATTCAATAACTTTTTCATAAACGTGGGAACTTCAGAAAATGGGCCTATGCACAACTCACCTCAAATTAAAAACAGGGACAATTCAATTGCAACCTTTGACAGATTTACATGTATTAATGAGCAGAAATTACTGGACACAATAAATAAGTTCCAACCCAAAACCTCAAGCGGAGCAGACCAAATCAGTATGAAGGTTCTCAAGTTTTGTAGGTTAGAAATAGTTAAGCCTCTTTTAGCCATTTCCAATAATATGGTAAGTTATGGTTGCTTTCCAAATAGTTGTAAGATCTCGGTGGTTCGACCAATATTCAAGAAGGGAGACGAAACATTGGTAAGTGACTATCGTCCAATCTCACTCCTACCAGCCGTCTCTAAAATACTGGAGAAAATTGTTTGCGATCAAATGACAGATTTTTTAGAAGAAAACAAAATGTTGAGTCTGAGGCAGTATGGGTTTAGGAGGGGAAAATCAACAAAATTAGCGTTGGTTGACTTCATTAGCGGCTGTATCGACGCGGCGGAGGGGGGTGAGTCGGTGATAGGTTGTTTCGCCGACTTGTCCAAGGCCTTCGACTGCGTCGATATATCGCTCCTGCTTTTGAAGTTAGAAAATTCAGGATTTCAGGGATCAGCCCTAAAATTATTAAAATCATATCTCACAAACAGAACACAAAAGACAGAAATACAACACAAATCAAAAAATAAAATAAAAAGTTTTCAATCAACACTCAAAACAGTAGTTTCAGGAGTTCCGCAAGGCTTAATACTAGGACCGGTTTTTTTCATTCTATACATCAACGACATCTCAAAAACTATTCCAGTCCATAATCTTTTTCAATTTGCAGATGACACAACAATTTTTACAAAAAACAAAAAACCTCAACAGCTAGAAATAGAATCACACCAGATTGCAAACCAATTAACACAATACTTCTCAGAGCATTCACTAAACCTAAACTCGACCAAAACACACTTTCTACACATCCAAACACAGCAGAAAAAAATACATTCCAATACACCCCCTCCTAGCCTATTCATTGGCGAAGACGAAATAGCAAATGTGGAGACGGCCGATTTCTTGGGAGTGAAGTTGGACGAGGGCATGACCTGGAATGAGCATGTTGGGTGGCTTGAGGGTAGACTAGCAAAGGGCCTATTTATCTTGAGACAAGTTTGTAAATTTAACAACAATCACTTGGCAAGGACTGTTTATTTTTCCCTCTTTGAAACACATATAAACTATTCAATAATCCTTTGGGGTTCAACCAAAGGAAATCTCAAAAAGATTTTTCTTCTTCAAAAAAGGCAATAAGGGCTATGGCCAAGTTGCCCCCAGGGTCTCACTGTCAGGACACTTATAGGCAGCTAAACATTTTAACTGTTCCAAACCTTTTTATTTTTGAAAGTATAATGTACATTAAAAAGGAAAATAAACTCCCAACCGAAAAAAAATCACAAGTACAACACTCGTTTCAAATCAAACTTCTCAGAACTTCACAAATTGTCAATATATGAACGCAAACCGGAATATATAGGGAAAAAACTCTTTCAAGCCCTGCCAAGTGAGCTTCAAGCTATTTCCAAGATAACAGTTTTTAAAAAGAGGCTAAAATCATACCTTGTTCAACATAGTTTTTATAGTATTGAAAGCTTTCTGGAGTTCGGAAAGTGACCTACCACTTCCACTGACATGGCCATCCGGTCCTTTGCCTACCTAAACCAATTACCTTAAGCCTCAGCAAGATTGTCCTGACCCCGTCAGGCAAGAAATGACAAGCTCAACGCCGCTTCGGTGGACTACTGAGCGCCGAGGGATGTATGTATCTATGTATGTACCGTTATTCTCCATAAGAGTAACATTGGAGCCCAAAATACAATGTACTGTCTTTAGACTCTTTAATATCTCGGTAACCAATAGAGATAGAGCAAAGTTTCAAAATACTAAATTGTGTGTTTTTTTAGCTAAATCCAATGGTGAGAATAAAAATTAAAAATTTTTAACAATTATATATGAAAAATGCAAAAAACCCATTTTTGGGGTACAAAACCCCCCAAAACAACCCCTTCCGGTTGGTCGATATGTCTGGTTTACGAACTCATCCGAATAAACGTAGGATTACACATTTCTACCAAATTTGGTGTCGATCGGACCGTTTTTACGAGAGTTATCGTGTCTAGGGACACATATATACATATATATATATATATATATATATATATATATATATATATATATAAATGTTAATGACTATTATTTTTGGTCTCTGGGCACCTCAAAACAAAAAAGTAACGTGGTCCCGGGCTTAGGTCTTACCATGAGACCTACGGTAATAGCTTATTCCCTATGGGAAATTCGCTAAAAAGAGCTCGGCTCCAATGGATTTATTTGATCACGAACGCAGAAAAGACTATTTCTCCCCCAGCACTGCGGTTTTTTCGTAGCTAGAAAAATTCCTTCATTTAAAATTTTTGTAAGTAATCATATATTATCATTCGAGGAGTTTTATCTCAAAATCAAGTGGGTCATTTTGTTAAAAATTTGTATTAAAGAATATTTTGGCTTCATAAATAAGCTTAAACCCAGGAATAATCGATTTTAGTGAAAAAGACTTTGAAAATTGCAATTTTTAAAATGTCTCATGTAGATTGTAATTTGGGTAACTAAAAAACACAATTTTTAAGCATTAGTTCTTAAACCACTGTCACCTGTGAAGGGTTTGGTTATTGGTGTAACTTAATTGGATGTTTACCATGATCCTATCACAAATAGTACAGTGGGCACACACAAAAAAACTGCACTTTTTGATTGGGATATGGCAATTTCTATGGTCATAGCTGATGCCCAAAGGTAACTTTACAGATAGGGAGCCACTTCAAATTCCGTGTAGGACACCAAAATGGCGGCCATTAAAGATGGCCGCAATATGACCACGTAATGTTGCACCATATTTGTTGTATCTCAGCTTCTAATGGTCCGATTTCAATAAACTTGTTATTATTTTAAAGCTAATTTTATAAGGAAACTTTTTTATATTTCACATTTTAATTAAAACCTAAGCGTTCTGCAGAAACTTTAAAAAAACTAAAAACGTTACTATTTTATGGTGCATTTGGTAAGTAACATTATAGTTGTGATAAAATTATGGGATTTCGCTTTTTTACTGTCTCTAGCTGCCAGCTGATAACGTGTGGACGCACTAATTGTTTACCAGATGTTTGTTGTTTTTACAGCAGCTTGAAACAAGACAACTTGAGTTATAATATTTGTTGTTTTTTAGTGTTACAGTGCAAGCAAATGTTTATCACATATGATGTAATTATTAGTTTATATATTACCAAATTAAGTGATAAAGTTTTTCCTGTTTCCGTTTTATTACTTAATTTTAATTTGGGTGATGTAAAATCAAAAAAGGAGAAAAGAACTCAGTTGAAAGTTATAGACCAATCTCCATAATTCCTGTTTTTGCAAAGGTCTATGAATCAATTATGTTGGAACAACTGTATGTTTATTTTTAGGAACATCACCTGCTTGCCGCTGCTCAATATGGCTTTCGTAAGGGTATGTCCACTGTGTTGGCTGTTGACTCTCAGTTGCAGACCATCTTGAAAGCTTTTGAAGATAAGAAATCCACCTCCGTTCTTTTGTGTGACCTTACTCGGGCCTTTGATTGTGTGTCACGCAATCTTTTATTGGCCAAGCTCGAGAGGTATGGGGTAAGAGGTGGTGCTCTCTCTGTACTTAAATCATATTTATCAGGACGATCACAAGTTGTTACATGGAACTGCACAAATTCTGCACCTTTGACTGTAAAGTATGGAGTCCCACAGGGCTCCATACTAGGCTCAGTCCTCTTCATTGTATCCATCAATGATTTGTATTACAGAGTGATGTGTAATGTCCTTATCTATGCGGATGACACTACTCTGATCTCGTGTCACTCAGACTTTGCTGTAGCGAAGACGGCTGTTCAGGAACTATTTGAAATAGCCTCTGCATGGTTCCGTAATAATAAGCTCGTAATGAATGAGGCCAAAACTCAATCTATTACTTCAATTAATGGAGTCAAATGCAAGGAACAGGAAGAAGCTGACAGCAGGATTTTCCTCCACGCCAAAGACAGTGTTGAACATGGAGCAAAAAAGGTCATTATTTTCACAGTAGATACTGATGTCGTTGTTTCGGCAATATCTTTTTTTCACACTCTCAAAACCGTTGGACTTCAGGGGATGTGGATTCTCTTCGGTGCTGGGAAGAATCAGAGATTTATAAATATTAATGCAATTTTTGAAAGTATGGGAGAACATAAAGCTGTTGCATTGAGAGGATTTCATGCATTCACAGGATCGGATGTGACATCATCATTTGAAATGAAAGGAAAACAGACAGCTTGGACCGTGTGGAAATTATTTCCTGAAGCTACTGCAGCCTTCCATGCAATCTCTCTACCACAAGAGTCCATTTCTTACGAAACTTTAAAAGTCCTGGAGAAGTTTAGAGTCTTCTTTTATTACAAAGATACCGAAGATTTCTCAGTTAATCGTATCAGAAAGTTTCTCTTTATTTCAAAAAATCGTGGTCTACAAAGTCTACCCCCAACTAGAGAGGCACTATGGCAGCACTGCCTTCGTTCAGCATACCTGGCAGACCAAGTTTGGGGTCGTGCATGCTCAGTGAAGGACAACACTCCAAAGACAGATGGATGGGGATGGACCATGGTTGCTGGGGAGTGGACACCTGTTTGGTCTTCTCTTCCCCCAATTATGGCAGCCTGTAGAAAATTAGTTAAGTGTAGTTGCACTGAATGCCATACACGATGGTCCTGTATGAAGGCCAAGGTTCCATGCACGCTACTTTACAAGAAATGCTCTGGGAGTCGACAGTGCATCAACAAGTATGAAAGCTATCAAGTGGAAGATGAATACGTGATCTAAAATCATGGAGAAGCCCTTAATTTAAATGTGGACTGTTTCTTGGGTTTTGTTTGTTTGTAACAGTTTGTTACATTATTGTAATTCCTGTTTTCGATGTTATTAAAATATGTGTTTTTTCTAAAGCTAAGAATCACTTTTTATATACCCAACGCTGCACACATACCCCTTTTTCCTTTAGTATAAAAAATCATACCACAACTATAATGTTACTTACCAAATGTATCATAAAATAGTAAAGTTTTTAGTTTTTATAAAGATTCTGCAGAACGCTTAGGTTTTACAGTAAAATATGAAATACAGTATAAAAAAGTTTCCTTATAAAATCAGCTTTGAAATGATAACAAGTTTATTGAAATCGGACCATTAGAAGCTGAGATACAACAAATATGGTGCAACATTACGTGGGCATATGGCGGCCATCTTTAATGGCCGCCATTTTGGTGTCCTACACGGAATTTGAAGTGGCTCCCTATCTGAAAAGTTACCTTTGGGCATCAGCTATGATCATAGAAATTGCCATATCCCAATCAAAAAGTGCAGCTTTTTCCTGTTTATGGCCATGTACACAACGTACTAAAAAGTGAATTAAACCGATGATCAACCCTTAATCAACCCGGTAATATTACATTAACACAGAATGTTTGTAATTGTATTTGCGTAAGAGTTTTGTTCTTATAACGTTCACTGTGAAAGTAATAACCTTGTGCAAAAGGTAATTAGTATCAAAAGCTTGGTCTATTTGAGGGGGGTTTAATGCCTCAAACTAACCGTATCGCCTCCACCGCAAGGATCCCCTCTCCGGGATGACATTAATCCATCAACTTGGGGAGCCGTCGCTGTCACCACCCTCTGACGACCAACCTCTGATTCAATTTTATAAATTAAATCTGTGGACTGTGAATTGATTTTTATGTACGTGTCAAAGAGAGACGGTTTTATAAAAAATGAAACGTTTAAAATTTCTTCTTTGGCACTTATTTTTTGTTATAGAAATATACTATGCCTAACAATTTTAAGAATGTTGTATTGGTGAGACTACTATTTTATTACAGACTCGCTAATAGCAAGTCAAAAATGACGTCTCAAACATAACTTTTTAAATTTCTTTGGAAATGTGACTTATCTACAGTAAACGGCTACTACAACAATATCCGTTTCCAGGCTTCCCCCCCCCCCTATATACATTATATTAAATAGATTGAAATGTGGTAAAAAAATACAATCAAACGCTTATATTGTATATTTCTTTGCTAAATTTATAATAGCTTGTTGCTTAATATAACAATCATGTGTGCCAAAAATTAATTATTTTAAATTAAGGCGATGTCGTGCACAATTGAGTCTTTTTATAAAGAAATAAATATTTTGTTTGAGTGTCATATGTAAAAATTTTGTTTTTACTGTTTTATTTATTTTTTTATTTTTTGCTGCCTAGTGAAATCATTAATATAGTAGTTATTACTATAAGGGTTTCGTCTGTAACACCCCTTTTTCTCTCGACCAACTCGATTTTCAAAATAGAGGTGTTATTTTATAACTAATGATATTAGAACCATAATTTTAGCTTATGGTAATATTTAGCTTATGGTAATCATAATTTTAGGTGACATTTTAGCTTATGAATTTTAAAGCTCATGAATATAAAATGTGCAAATGGTAATAAAAAATGTCATTTCGTTTCGGGCGTTGCTTTATTGCCTTTGATTTATTTAGGGCGCTTAGAAATATTATAACTTTCATTATAAAAGACTGGACATTTAAAAGGCCATAAATGGATAGAGTTGACATTCCAGGATATCAACAAGCTTTTGCAACTCTGAAATTCATTAGGTTCTTAGCAATATTTTTTTTTATCTATCAATATTTATCGTACAAATTTCGTAGGCCCCGATATGGCACAGTGATAGTTTTTTATAATTTTAGGTTTTAAAGTTATTTTAGTGATAAGTGCTGTTTTGCGAATCCTAGGTAAACCTTGAGTCACTTTTGATCTCATTTATAACTTTTCTTTGAAGAAACTGTAGCAGCACATTATTTCTATAATTATGAATCGTCGTTGTCATGGTTAGAAACACAAAATAATCAACCATTTTTATAAAAAATTAGTATTCGTAAAAAAATCTGTTCCATATTATCTATTCAAAACGTCTAGGAATGAAATGATTTTAATTAGGCTATAAACAGTACACATGATGAAGATGAGAATGCATGCATTAACATACAAGTATTCATTACTTTTTCTTTTACAGAATATATTTAGTTATAATCCCATTTGGCGTGTATATTTTAGAGATACATGTTTATTTTCCAGCTCGTGATCGTTGGCGTGGTCAGCAATGAATACAGAAGCAGACATTGCTTATTCATGAACTGGACTTTCACACCTCGGAAAATTGAGTTGCACTTTACAGCCCACACGGGGAAACTAGCGTTGAACTTAAATTGTGTGTTCATTACAATTATCAAACTAAGGTTGTCATTGATTTGATATTACAAAGTGCCGGACATGCCGTTAATTCCCACCAAAAGATGAAGTGTGTATTGTTGGTAGAGAGTACTCTGAATAATTCTAACTTATTTGCTTTCAAGTAGGATTCAATTTCAGTCTTTTTTTGGAACTAGTATTGATATACTGTTACTGAGATAGTATTGAGATACTGTACTGTTATATTTTTAAAGTTATTTTAATTGAAATGTTTTACTGATTAAAATTATCCAGGATTAGATTAACTCTTAATTAAGTCTTAATTCTTTCTAATTGGCTTTCAAACCTTTCAATGACCTTAAATTCGTCTTGATCTTAGTCCACAATCTTGAGCCATATTAATCTATCACCTACAGGTGCGAATAGCCCTAAAAAGATAACACCGTTCTGTTTGTAGCAGGGAGGGTTAGAACTTCGCGGTCGGAAATTGTTCGGCGTCGAGGAAGTAAATTATTCAACTTACGTTTCTACCTTGTTTGCACTAATTTCAAGCGGAAATGGAAATGGGTTTCCATTCAATATCTCCAGCCAGTCTCGGTCTTAACATCAACGAGTTTAGTGCTGGATTATCCCAAACTTAATAATTGTTTCGAAATGAGTTTCTGGATGCATGTCTGTGGTTTGTAGAATATGATGATTGAAATGGAATCTATTTATTCAAGGTGAACAATATGATTTCAATTTAATGCAAGATAAATTATTCATCTTTATGAATATGTTGGTTATGATGTTTTTTATGTAAAAAAATGTCAAAAGTTGTCAAAGATGGTATCCAATAAGACCTTTTTATACTAGGTTCATTAAATTAGTTATCTTAAAATATTTTAAATAGATTATATCCAGATATAAGTAATGTATATTATGTTATACTTGCTATGTTATTCCTCAAATTTTTCCCGATTACGAATTTTTCAACAAATTAATTCTATAACATTTAAATAAACCCCACCGCTAGACAACCCTGACTACTATGCTTAATCAAACTACTTTGGACGATGATCAGTTCCATTGGACACAAAGCGAGTGCAATGTACAACAATTAACCCTGATTAGACAATCCCGTTTTATTGGTTGTCCGATCGCTTATTGGATTTATGACATCAAATGTATGATATAGGTAGTTCTATAAGTGACAAATCTATCATTACAATTAATAAATTGCTGAAATGACAATAATCTCTGTTATAACTCTAATGTCACTCTGCAAAATATCTCAAATGAACCATTGTTACATATTGCTGGAATATACAATAGAAAAAACTATAGAAATTTTAAGAAACTCAGTGTGCAAAGATGGTATGAGGTAAAAATTTATTTTTCAAATCAATTATTGATGTATACTCTGAGAAATGTTGGAAAATCTCTCACTACTAAGGAAGTACCAGACCACGTGAACTGCCAAATATCTCAGGGTTATGATGGACACAAATCAGCTGCAGGGATCAGATCTTCCACTGGGAGGGTAGGGGTGCTAGGAGCGTCGCTCAGCAGGTTTATGGATAATGTGGGAGGTCCCCGGTCGAGTAGAAGGACACTGATGTCCACAGTCCAGTCCATACTCCTGTACGGTCCCTAAGTGTGGACAGATGCTCTCACTAAGGAATTATAGCGGATGAAGCTCGCTCGAGTGTTTCATGCTTCCAGTACGTCAAGTAGCACCAGCGTGTACTGTACGTTAGGATTGCACCAGCGTATCGTAATGCCCGCACCCGGCTGTCCTGGTAATCGCTGGAGGTATTCTGTCCATATCTTGCTGCGGGGGAGAAAGGCGATCTATCAGAGACAAGGTCATACCGGCAAGGACAAGGAACACAGAGAAGTCAGGCAGGAGAGCTGGGAGATGGACTGTGTGACTCATCAAACAGGTCCATCCCGGGTGAAACGGCGGCATGGTGAGGTAGAATACTTCCTGACCTAACTCTTGTCGGGCCATGGCTATTTTTCACTTGTACCTGCACATGATGGTTATGATTTGTTCACCTTTGCAAGTATTGCCCCTGGCATTACAGTAGATGTAATACAGTAACACTAACTTAATCTATAGCTCCACAATCATCATATACATAGTGCATGGGTAGCAGTAAAACTTCAACACAGTATGCAAATTAGAAAATAAATCCGTCTATAAATAAATATTTCGTATAAGTGTTTTGTAATATCCAGCGATACTGTTCAACTGGTTTACAGCAAACATACTTACAGCACCCAAAAATATATTTATGGTTAAAATGAAGAAATCTCCATATTATTGGAAATTCGCTTAATAAGCAGGTCTGCTGTGACGGGGTTATTCAAATTAGTAGTTACTTGTTGTATTAATATCTTAATTGAAATTATTTGGGAGGGAGGGGCTTGGATGGGGAATGAACAAAGTGCCACTCCCTGGGCGCTGCAGCCTAAGGCTTTTATAAAGCTCCATATCCTTATCGAGCTTCAGGTTTCAGGAAAGAGTATATACCAGGATGGAGTCAAGAGTGCGAAGACCTTTACAGTGAGTTCACTGATACTGCTGACAGAGATGTAGTGGACCGACTGCTTTACTCTCTCGACAACACCAGGAGAGAGAAATGGGTGAAAACTGTTGAGAACATGAACTTCGCCCAAAGCAGTTGCAAAGCCTGGTCTCTTCTCAGAAAGCTCTCCACTGGTAAAACAAATGATAAAACCACTGTCTCGCAACCTCGCCCTTGTGATATTGCAAAACGCCTCTCCTGTTTGTCTAAACCTTTGTTTACGTCTGCGGACAAGAAGGTGAACTTTAAGCCAAATGAAATAAAGCAAAGTCGGCAAGCACCATTGAAAGTCTCTAGACCTTTCACTATGGATGAGCTAGATGCAGCGATTGATGGGATGTCAATTGGCAAAGCAGCAGGCTTGGATGAAATCTTGTCGGAGTTTATAAAACACTCGGGTAAAAAGGCTAGACAGTGGCTTCTTGCAGTTTTTGACACCATAATGAAAACCGGCGACTTGCCTGGTATATTTAGAAAATCCAAAATAATAGCTGTCTTGAAGCCCGGTAAAGATCCAAAACTGCCCGAAAGTTACCAACCCATAGCCCTTCTTAATGTCTGTTATAAGCTGCTCGAGAGGTTGATATACAACAGAATTCTCCCCGTTCTTGATTCCAGCATCCCCGTCGAACAAGCTGGGTTTAGACCTGGGTGCAACTGTTGTGACCAGGTTCTAGCTCTCACTTCTTTCATCGAGAATGGGTTTGAGCGCATACTGAAAACCTCCGTTGCTTTCTTAGATCTTACTGCAGCTTATGTCTAGAGAAAAGGCCTCCTAATTAAATTTTACAACCTGATTCCTTGCCCTTTCCTGTTGCGTGTCCTCAAATCAATGCTCTCCAACAGGATGATTAAAGTATATTTGGGACGAAAGGAAAGTACTTTTCTGCAACTAAAGGATGGCCTGCCACAGGGGTCAGTGCTCGCCCCACTGCTGTTTAATGAGTATACAGCCGACATTCCAGACACTCGCTCCTCAAAGTTCGTTTACGCAGATGATATAGCTCTGGCTTATCAGCACAAGGAATTCCAACTAGCTGAGGAAACACTAACAAATGACCTCACGACCCTCGGTGAATATTTTAAAGCCTGGAAGCTAAATCCAAACCCAACGAAAAACGAGGTTTTTTGCTTCCTCTTGAACAATAGAATAGCCCACCAAAAGCTTAAAATTGTATTTGACGGTGTTGAGCTAAAGCACAATGAAAACCCACAGTACCTGGGGGTCACTTTAGATCGGTCCCTGACATTCAAAAGCCACCTACAAAAGACAGCAGCCAAGGTGGTAACCAGGACTAACATTGTCCATCACCTTGCTGGCTCTACATGGGGAGCTGACGCACAAGTTCTGCGAACCACTGCTCTGTCCCTAGTTTACTCAACTGCTGAGTACTGTGCTCCCGTGTGGTTGAACAGTGTACATGTCAGGGATATCGACGTACAGCTAAACAGGGCTATGAGAGCCATTAGTGGTACACTCATGGCAACCTTCGTCCCCTGGCTCCCGGTCCTGTGTA